>CM035847.1:301147240-301309740 GCA_020510985.1 Pholidichthys leucotaenia
CACACGAGCGAGCTCCCTTGGAGCCGTTTCACATCCCGGCTAAGAGGTTCGATCATGTTCACATGGACCTCGTAGGCCCCCTTCCGCCATCACAGGGGTGCACACACCTTCTGACAATGGTAGACCGCACCACGCGCTGGCCGGAAGTGGTCCCACTGGCGTCAACCACAGCCGAAGAGGTGGCGCGCGCGTTTTTAACAGCATGGGTAGCGCGTTTTGGAGTCCCGTCGGACGTTACGTCCGACAGAGGCCCTCAATTTGTTTCAGAACTTTGGTCAGCAATGGCCCGCAGCCTGGGGGTAACGATCCACCGCACAACCGCGTACAATCCACAGGCTAACGGGTTATGCGAACGTTTTCACAGGTCATTGAAAGCGGCTCTCAGAGCGTCGCTTACGGATGCAAATTGGGTGGACAGGCTACCATGGGTTTTATTGGGGTTGCGTTCTGCACCTAAAGAGGATTTAGAAGCCTCCCCGGCGGAGCTAGTTTTTGTGCAGCCACTTCAGCTGCCCGGGGAGTTTCTCCCAGATAATCCTGCGCCCGAATGTTCCCCGGCTCAGTGGTTGCAGCGTGGCACGGAATTGGGCGCGCTGCCTGGCCCCGTTCACCACAGTTTTCGGCGCGTTTTTATACCTAAGGCTTTAAAAAACGTGGAGTTTGTTTTTGTCAGACACGATGCCCATTGCCCGCCGTTACGACCACCTTATGATGGGCCATTTTTTTTTCCACAATATCTTTATTGAACCTTTTTTTTTTTTTAACAAACCTGATACAAACAATCAAACACTAACACTAAAGTACTACAAAAAAAAAAATGCACTAAAAACACCAACAACCACCAACAAAATCAAGTCTTCAACAATGCTCCTCTGTTTAGTCTAGACAATCCAATACATAAGTATACATATAATGTTCACCAGTTTGGAATTTACAAGGTCCACACACATCATTCACCTTCTTCTTCAAGAGTTATGTTTAAATTTTTTACATAATCAATAAAAGGTCTCCATATATTCTCAAACACAATTTCCTTTGATTTCAGTATATATGTTATTCTTTCTAATGGAAGGTTTGTTAACATCTGTCTTAACCACTGAGTCACATCTGGTCTATGAGTCTTTTTCCATAATAGTGCAATACATTTTTTGGCATTAAGCAAACTGAGGTCTATGAATGTTCTTTCACTTTTATTAAAATTATGCTTTTCTGGGTACAGACCCAACAAAAACAGTTTAGGATTCAATATGATTTGTTTTGAGATTATTTTTTCAATTGTTACCCTCACCTCTTCCCAAAACATTCTTATTAATCTACATTCCCATAAACAATGAAATAGGGTTCCTTTACTTTCCATGCATTTTGTGCATGTATCTGGTATATTTTTGTTATATCTATTTAACTCCTCCGGTGTAACATACATCCGCATTAACCATTTGAAATGTATCAATTTAAGGCGTACATTTATTGATTTGGTTTGAGCTTCTGTACAAGCCAATTCCCATTGTTCCTCTGAAATTTCAATTTGCAGATCTTCTTTCCAGTAGTTTAATCTTTTCAGTGAATTTTCACTTGAAGATAGTGTCAATGAGTTATAAAACTCTGAAATAATACCCTTTCTTTTACTATCTTTCATCATCATTTTTTCCAAGGATGAATAAATAGGTCGAGTGAGAGCTTTATTTTGATTTGATCGAATAAAGTTTCTAAGTTGAAGATATTTAAAAAAATGTGTTCTATTGAGATTAAATTTGATCCTCAGCTCTTCAAAAGACATTATGTTGTCTGCACATGGCAAATATAAATCCTGAATCTTTTGTATCCCTTTTAAATTCCATACTTTAAATACAGCGTCCGCTCTCCCTGGTTTAAAATATTGATTACCCCATATTGGACTAAATTGTGACAATAACTGTGGTTCTTTTAAATAGTTTTTAGCTTCACACCATATTTTGATCATATGCTTTACAAATGGATTTTTAACTTGTTTTTGTAATTTTTTTGCCGAGTCTGAGTATATGAATATGGGAAGAGGTAAAGGTAAATTGTATGATTCCATTTCAGTCCAGTGAGGGAGATCATTTGATGAAAAATAATATGTCATAGACCTCAGTTGTGCCGACCAATAATACAACATAAAATTTGGACATTTCAGACCTCCACGATCAAATGGTAAATATAATAAAGACAAACGTAATCTAGCCCTCCTGTTGTTCCATATAAATTCCACTAACTTTTTTTTTATTCTTGAGAATAGATCTAAAGGTGGTGATAAGGGAATGTATTGAAATAAATAAAGTATTTTAGGTAAAATATTACTTTTAAGTATATTGATTCTCCCGATCATCGACATTGGTAGTGACATCCATCTCTGAGTTAACTCATTGATATCTGACATTAAGGCTTCATAGTTGACACTGGCGACTGATTCTAGCTTAGGCATAATTTGGATTCCTAAATATTTAAACTGATTTACAACATTGAATTGATTTACCTCAGGGGCTGGGTAATTTCTCTGGGTCTCATTTAGCATTAATATTGAAGATTTAGTTTTATTTATTTTATATCCTGATATTTCCCCAAAATTCTTTATTAAATTCAACAAGGTTGGAATTGATTTTTTTAGATTCGACATAAACAAAATTATATCATCGGCGTACAGGGAGATTTTATGTTCTGTTGGTCCAACTTTAATTCCATATATTTGTGAATGTAAACGTATCGCTATCGCTAAAGGTTCAATTGCCATAGTAAACAGTAAAGGTGAAAGTGGACAGCCTTGTCGACATCCTCTATTGATTTTTATTGGTTTTGAAATATTGTTATTTGTTAGGATTTCTGCTGTAGCATTATTGTATATTATTTGAACCCATTTTATGAAATTATTTCCAAGTCCAAACCTTTGTAGGACTTCAAAAAGAAAGGGCCATTCAACTCTATCAAAGGCCTTTTCGGCGTCCAATGATAGGAGAGCTGTATCCGGTGCTTCTTTATTAAAATAAATAATATTAAATAGTCTTCTTACGGACTTCCGGTTATGGCTGCCACGTAGGACGGACGTGTCTCGCTCTGCTCTGCTCCTGGAGAAAAAAATCGGCAAATAACTCTCTCATTTGGGACAGAACGTATCCCAGCATTTGAGCGAGGATATGTCGGCGAAGCCTAAGGCTGGAAAACCAGGAAAAGGAAAAAGCGAGCCGCCGAAACAGTCCAAATTAACGGACTTTCAGGTCTGTGACGCAGCAAACAAGGCTCCATATATGGCGGAGGAGGCTGGCGGCGGTGCGATTTCTGCGGGGAATGGCGCAGATGCGCTGATGGCTGCCATGAGTTCAATGAGAGCGGACTTTTCCTCTAGATTTGATGGGATCATGACAGCGTTGGAAGGAATAAGAAAGGAATTGGGTGACTGTGTAGAACGAACGGCGCAGATGGAGCTCCGTCTCGCTAGTGCTGAAGATGACGTCACCCGTCTTCAATTAAAGGTGCGCACTTTGGAAAAAAAAAAAAAAAAAAAAAAAAAAATCTCTGGAAGATAATATTTTGGATTTGGAATCTCGGTCGAGACAGAATAATTTGAGGCTGGTGGGTCTTCCAGAGGAATCAGAAGGTCGGGACGTATGTTCCTTTCTGGAAAAGTGGATTCCGGAGGTGCTGGGCAGCGAGGAGTTGCAATCAGCAGTGGTTCTGGAAAAAGCACATCGTATTGGCCCACGGAGAGATAAGGGACCGCCGAGGACCTTAATTATGAAGTTTCTTAGCAACAGAGACAGGATGAAGATCTTCAACGCTGCACGTGCTAAAGGAGAGATTAAACACCAGGACCAGCAGGTGCGGTTCTACCCAGATTTGGCCACAGGAATCCAACAATTGAGGAAGCAGTTTGATCCCGTACGTAAGGAGCTGCGCAACCTTGGGATTCGTCATGGTGTAATCTATCCTGCGAGACTGCTGACCACGTATGAGGGCAGAACCCACATCTTCAAGACCCCAGAGGAGGCGCAGGAGTTCATCAAGAAGATCAAAGAAGAAGAAGAGACTGGTGGGAGCTAAGCATGAACAAAATATAAGGTAGAATAATTAAGCATTTGCACAGGCATCTGACTGACTTGAAGTAAATAGTAAGTTTACAAAATATAGATTGTATTATATATTAAAAAAACAAAACAAAAACAAAACAAACAAAAAAAAAAAACTATGATGTACAAAGTTGTTAAAAATTTTGGAGTTAAGTTGGAAAACTACAGAGGAGAGTTAATGTTACGTCATTAAAAGCAGTAGAGTTAGGGTGATTGGGAGGATGAAGAAGGAGTGGCTTAGGCTGTTCCCCGTGGGTGTGGAACGGTCGATGGCTATATCGGGAGACAGAATTTTTCTTTTGATTTTGGGGGGTTTGCCACAAGTGTGGGAAGGGGAAATTTGTTTGTGTGTAGTTTGTAGGATGAATGTTCAACCACTCATGTTTTTGCTTCTCTGTATGAGCATGTTTACACTGCAAGGTAATCCCAAACTCTCTATTGATCATGGACCAAAGTGTTAATCTTAATTTAACTTCATGGAATTGCAGAGGTCTACAAAATTTAAAAAAACTTAAACAAGTTATGAATAAAATAAAGGACATGGGTTCAAGAATTGTGTTTTTACAAGAAACTCATCTGATAGAGGAGGATGTTAAAAGAATTAGGAGTAGATGGCAGGGAAGTGTATTCACCTCTTCATTTTCATCCCGAGCCAGGGGAGTTATGACTCTCATACATAAATCAGTTCCTTTTCAAGTGAAAAATGTAATTGGAGACAAATTTGGAAGATATGTAATCATTCAAGGTTCTTTGCTATTAGAAAATATAAATCTTGTGAACTTATATGGTCCCAATATAGATGATCAGAAGTTCTTTGCTAATTTATTTCTCATCTTATCATCACTTACAGGGCAACATATAATAGCAGGGGATTTTAATTGTACATTGAATCCAGGTGTGGATAGATCAACAGGACTGGATTGTACGCACATTGGATGTAGGATGACTATTAATCATTTTATGAAAGAATTGAGATTGTTAGATATATGGAGAGAAATGAAACCACAAGTTAAAGCCTATTCTTGTTATTCCAGTACCTACAAGACATTCTCACGTATTGATTATTTTTTGATTTCCACAGAATTAAGGTCCAAGATTCAAAACTGCTTTTATGATAACATCGTGATCTCTGATCATGCACCCTGTTGTCTAATATATGTAGATAAAAAATTGACAAAGGAATCAGGTAGATGGCAATTTCAGCATAAATGGCTTCAGGATGAGGAATTTGTCAAGTATATAGAAAAACAGATAGACGAGTTCTTTGACATCAATACTACACAAACATCAGCATGTGTAAAGTGGGAGGCTTTCAAAGCTTTTATTAGGGGACATATTATTAGTTATACAGGATCAAAATCTAAGAAGACTCGAGAGGAGAGAGCTAAATTGGAACATAAAATAAAAAATCTTCAGGAAAAAGTGTATGCAGGAAGTGACCCAAGGTTGGAGAATGAATTACTGATTTTGAGAGCTGAATACGACAAAAAATCAGCGAATAGAGCTGCCTCGAGTCTTCTAAGATTGAAACAATCTTTTTATGAACAAGGTGAAAAATCAGGAAAATTATTAGCATGGCAGATTAAACAATTGGAAATTAAAACACCAATTACCAGTATTATAAGTAATGGACAGGTAGTTATAGATCCTTTAGAAATTAATAGAGCCTTTAGAGATTACTATGAAAAATTATATGATACCAAAAATGAACCTGATTTAACAAAACTAAATGGGTTTTTGAACGAACTATCTATACCGTGTATTCCAAATGAAAACAGGGAGATATTGGAGTCTAAAATTAGTCAAGAAGAAGTTGGGCTAGCCATTGATAATATGAAATCAGGAAAAAGTGCAGGACCAGATGGTCTTCCAGTTGACCTTTATAAAAAATTTAAGAATAAATTAATAAAACCTTTTTTGGAAATGGTTTTAGAAGCATTTCAAAATAATAATTTACCATCATACATAAATAATGCCTTAATTATACTGCTGCCAAAACCAGGTAAGCCCTCTAATAAATGTGAAAATATGAGACCAATAAGCCTATTAAACGCCGACCTTAAGATAATCTGTAAAATTTTAGCAAGACGAATACAAGAAATTTTACCAAATATTATTAATCGAGATCAGAATGGCTTTATAAAGGGTAGACAAGGCTTCCATAATGTAAGAAGACTATTTAATATTATTTATTTTAATAAAGAAGCACCGGATACAGCTCTCCTATCATTGGACGCCGAAAAGGCCTTTGATAGAGTTGAATGGCCCTTTCTTTTTGAAGTCCTACAAAGGTTTGGACTTGGAAATAATTTCATAAAATGGGTTCAAATAATATACAATAATGCTACAGCAGAAATCCTAACAAATAACAATATTTCAAAACCAATAAAAATCAATAGAGGATGTCGACAAGGCTGTCCACTTTCACCTTTACTGTTTACTATGGCAATTGAACCTTTAGCGATAGCGATACGTTTACATTCACAAATATATGGAATTAAAGTTGGACCAACAGAACATAAAATCTCCCTGTACGCCGATGATATAATTTTGTTTATGTCGAATCTAAAAAAAATCAATTCCAACCTTGTTGAATTTAATAAAGAATTTTGGGGAAATATCAGGATATAAAATAAATAAAACTAAATCTTCAATATTAATGCTAAATGAGACCCAGAGAAATTACTCAGCCCCTGAGGTAAATCAATTCAATGTTGTAAATCAGTTTAAATATTTAGGAATCCAAATTATGCCTAAGCTAGAATCAGTCGCCAGTGTCAACTATGAAGCCTTAATGTCAGATATCAGTGAGTTAACTCAGAGATGGATGTCACTACCAATGTCGATGATCGGGAGAATCAATATACTTAAAAGTAATATTTTACCTAAAATACTTTATTTCAATACATTCCCTTATCACCACCTTTAGATCTATTCTCAAGAATAAAAAAAAAGTTAGTGGAATTTATATGGAACAACAGGAGGGCTAGATTACGTTTGTCTTTATTATATTTACCATTTGATCGTGGAGGTCTGAAATGTCCAAATTTTATGTTGTATTATTGGTCGGCACAACTGAGGTCTATGACATATTATTTTTCATCAAATGATCTCCCTCACTGGACTGAAATGGAATCATACAATTTACCTTTACCTCTTCCCATATTCATATACTCAGATTCGGCAAAAAAATTACAAAAACAAGTTAAAAATCCATTTGTAAAGCATATGATCAAAATATGGTGTGAAGCTAAAAACTATTTAAAAGAACCACAGTTATTGTCACAATTTAGTCCAATATGGGGTAATCAATATTTTAAACCAGGGAGAGCGGACGCTGTATTTAAAGTATGGAATTTAAAAGGGATACAAAAGATTCAGGATTTATATTTGCCAGGTGCAGACAACATAATGTCTTTTGAAGAGCTGAGGATCAAATTTAATCTCAATAGAACACATTTTTTTAAATATCTTCAACTTAGAAACTTTATTCGATCAAATCAAAATAAAGCTCTCACTCGACCTATTTATTCATCCTTGGAAAAAATGATGATGAAAGATAGTAAAAGAAAGGGTATTATTTCAGAGTTTTATAACTCATTGACACTATCTTCAAGTGAAAATTCACTGAAAAGATTAAACTACTGGAAAGAAGATCTGCAAATTGAAATTTCAGAGGAACAATGGGAATTGGCTTGTACAGAAGCTCAAACCAAATCAATAAATGCACGCCTTAAATTGATACATTTCAAATGGTTAATGCGGATGTATGTTACACCGGAGGAGTTAAATAGATATAACAAAAATATACCAGATACATGCACAAAATGCATGGAAAGTAAAGGAACCCTATTTCATTGTTTATGGGAATGTAGATTAATAAGAATGTTTTGGGAAGAGGAGAGGGTAACAATTGAAAAAATAATCTCAAAACAAATCATATTGAATCCTAAACTGTTTTTGTTGGGTCTGTACCCAGAAAAGCATAATTTTAATAAAAGTGAAAGAACATTCATAGACCTCAGTTTGCTTAATGCCAAAAAATGTATTGCACTATTATGGAAAAAGACTCATAGACCAGATGTGACTCAGTGGTTAAGACAGATGTTAACAAACCTTCCATTAGAAAGAATAACATATATACTAAAATCAAAGGAAATTGTGTTTGAGAATATATGGAGACCTTTTATTGATTATGTAAAAAATTTAAACATAACTCTTGAAGAAGAAGGTGAATGATGTGTGTGGACCTTGTAAATTCCAAACTGGTGAACATAATATGTATACTTATGTATTGGATTGTCTAGACTAAACAGAGGAGCATTGTTGAAGACTTGATTTTGTTGGTGGTTGTTGGTGTTTTTAGTGCATTTTTTTTTTTTGTAGTACTTTAGTGTTAGTGTTTGATTGTTTGTATCATGTTTGTTAAAAAAAAAAAAAAGGTTCAATAAAGATATTGTGGAAAAAAAAATAGTCTTCTTACATTATGGAAGCCTTGTCTACCCTTTATAAAGCCATTCTGATCTCGATTAATAATATTTGGTAAAATTTCTTGTATTCGTCTTGCTAAAATTTTACAGATTATCTTAAGGTCGGCGTTTAATAGGCTTATTGGTCTCATATTTTCACATTTATTAGAGGGCTTACCTGGTTTTGGCAGCAGTATAATTAAGGCATTATTTATGTATGATGGTAAATTATTATTTTGAAATGCTTCTAAAACCATTTCCAAAAAAGGTTTTATTAATTTATTCTTAAATTTTTTATAAAGGTCAACTGGAAGACCATCTGGTCCTGCACTTTTTCCTGATTTCATATTATCAATGGCTAGCCCAACTTCTTCTTGACTAATTTTAGACTCCAATATCTCCCTGTTTTCATTTGGAATACACGGTATAGATAGTTCGTTCAAAAACCCATTTAGTTTTGTTAAATCAGGTTCATTTTTGGTATCATATAATTTTTCATAGTAATCTCTAAAGGCTCTATTAATTTCTAAAGGATCTATAACTACCTGTCCGTTACTTATAATACTGGTAATTGGTGTTTTAATTTCCAATTGTTTAATCTGCCATGCTAATAATTTTCCTGATTTTTCACCTTGTTCATAAAAAGATTGTTTCAATCTTAGAAGACTCGAGGCAGCTCTATTCACTGATTTTTTGTCGTATTCAGCTCTCAAAATCAGTAATTCATTCTCCAACCTTGGGTCACTTCCTGCATACACTTTTTCCTGAAGACTTTTTATTTTATGTTCCAATTTAGCTCTCTCCTCTCGAGTCTTCTTAGATTTTGATCCTGTATAACTAATAATATGTCCCCTAATAAAAGCTTTGAAAGCCTCCCACTTTACACATGCTGATGTTTGTGTAGTATTGATGTCAAAGAACTCGTCTATCTGTTTTTCTATATACTTGACAAATTCCTCATCCTGAAGCCATTTATGCTGAAATTGCCATCTACCTGATTCCTTTGTCAATTTTTTATCTACATATATTAGACAACAGGGTGCATGATCAGAGATCACGATGTTATCATAAAAGCAGTTTTGAATCTTGGACCTTAATTCTGTGGAAATCAAAAAATAATCAATACGTGAGAATGTCTTGTAGGTACTGGAATAACAAGAATAGGCTTTAACTTGTGGTTTCATTTCTCTCCATATATCTAACAATCTCAATTCTTTCATAAAATGATTAATAGTCATCCTACATCCAATGTGCGTACAATCCAGTCCTGTTGATCTATCCACACCTGGATTCAATGTACAATTAAAATCCCCTGCTATTATATGTTGCCCTGTAAGTGATGATAAGATGAGAAATAAATTAGCAAAGAACTTCTGATCATCTATATTGGGACCATATAAGTTCACAAGATTTATATTTTCTAATAGCAAAGAACCTTGAATGATTACATATCTTCCAAATTTGTCTCCAATTACATTTTTCACTTGAAAAGGAACTGATTTATGTATGAGAGTCATAACTCCCCTGGCTCGGGATGAAAATGAAGAGGTGAATACACTTCCCTGCCATCTACTCCTAATTCTTTTAACATCCTCCTCTATCAGATGAGTTTCTTGTAAAAACACAATTCTTGAACCCATGTCCTTTATTTTATTCATAACTTGTTTAAGTTTTTTTAAATTTTGTAGACCTCTGCAATTCCATGAAGTTAAATTAAGATTAACACTTTGGTCCATGATCAATAGAGAGTTTGGGATTACCTTGCAGTGTAAACATGCTCATACATCCATCCATCCATCCATCCATCGTCTACCGCTTTTCCGGAGGTCCGGGTTGCGGAGGCAGCAGTTCAAGCAGAGAAGCCCAGACTTCCCTCTCCCCAGCCACCTGCTCCAGCTCTTCAGAGGGGATACCAAGGCGTTCCCAGACTAGCTGGGAGACATAGTCTCTCCACCGAGTCCTGGGTCTGCCCCGGGGTCTCCTCCCAGTGGGACGTGCCTGAAACACCTCAAGTGGGAGGCGTCCAGGAGGCATCCTAATCAGATGCCCATACCACCTCAACTGACTCCTTTCAATGTGGAGGAGCAGCGGTTCTACTCTGAGCCTCTCCCGGATGACTGAGCTCCTCACCCTATCTCTGAGGGTGAGTCCAGCAATCCTACGGAGAAAGCTCATTTCAGCCGCTTGTATCCGCGAGTATACATGTATCATGTATACATGTATCATGCTCATACAGAGAAGCAAAAACATGAGTGGTTGAACATTCATCCTACAAACTACACACAAACAAATTTCCCCTTCCCACACTTGTGGCAAACCCCCCAAAATCAAAAGAAAAATTCTGTCTCCCGATATAGCCATCGACCGTTCCACACCCACGGGGAACAGCCTAAGCCACTCCTTCTTCATCCTCCCAATCACCCTAACTCTACTGCTTTTAATGACGTAACATTAACTCTCCTCTGTAGTTTTCCAACTTAACTCCAAAATTTTTAACAACTTTGTACATCATAGTTTTTTTTTTTGTTTGTTTTGTTTTTGTTTTGTTTTTTTAATATATAATACAATCTATATTTTGTAAACTTGCTGTTTACTTCAAGTCAGTCAGATGCCTGTGCAAATGCTTAATTATTCTACCTTATATTTTGTTCATGCTTAGCTCCCACCAGTCTCTTCTTCTTCTTTGATCTTCTTGATGAACTCCTGCGCCTCCTCTGGGGTCTTGAAGATGTGGGTTCTGCCCTCATACGTGGTCAGCAGTCTCGCAGGATAGATTACACCATGACGAATCCCAAGGTTGCGCAGCTCCTTACGTACGGGATCAAACTGCTTCCTCAATTGCTGGATTCCTGTGGCCAAATCTGGGTAGAACCGCACCTGCTGGTCCTGGTGTTTAATCTCTCCTTTAGCACGTGCAGCGTTGAAGATCTTCATCCTGTCTCTGTTGCTAAGAAACTTCATAATTAAGGTCCTCGGCGGTCCCTTATCTCTCCGTGGGCCAATACGATGTGCTTTTTCCAGAACCACTGCTGATTGCAACTCCTCGCTGCCCAGCACCTCCGGAATCCACTTTTCCAGAAAGGAACATACGTCCCGACCTTCTGATTCCTCTGGAAGACCCACCAGCCTCAAATTATTCTGTCTCGACCGAGATTCCAAATCCAAAATATTATCTTCCAGAGATTTATTTTTTTTTTCCAAAGTGCGCACCTTTAATTGAAGACGGGTGACGTCATCTTCAGCACTAGCGAGACGGAGCTCCATCTGCGCCGTTCGTTCTACACAGTCACCCAATTCCTTTCTTATTCCTTCCAACGCTGTCATAATCCCATCAAATCTAGAGGAAAAGTCCGCTCTCATTGAACTCATGGCAGCCATCAGCGCATCTGCGCCATTCCCCGCAGATATCGCACCGTTGCCAGCCTCCTCCGCCATATATGGAGTTTTGTTTGCTGCGTCACAGACCTGAAAGTCCGTTAATTTGGACTGTTTCGGCGGCTCGCTTTTTCCTTTTCCTGGTTTTCCAGCCTTAGGCTTCGCCGACATATCCTCGCCCAAATGCTGGGATACGTTCTGTCCCAAATGAGAGAGTTATTTGCCGATTTTTTTTCTCCAGGAGCAGAGCAGAGCGAGACACGTCCGTCCTACGTGGCAGCCATAACCGGAAGTCATGATGGGCCATTTAAGCCCCATTTCCACCAGTATCGCCTGGGCTTTACTTTTTTTTACTTGTTTCGGTTTTTCGCCATTTCCACCCAAGTCCTCACGGTTTAACCGTTACGATTTTCGTGCCTGTTCAGAGGCAGGGTACAGGCGAGCGAAAAGCGAGGTGTGAATTGACGTCAATCGACTGCTAAACGCTGATTGGTCAGGGCGTAACGTCACCAAACGCGTCCGTTTGTTTTCTGTTGAAGCTACACGTCCGCCATTTGTAATTTCAGCGAGTAACCGCGGTGACTGGATTCAAAATTGTGTTCTCATATAACGATGTCCACGCGCAAGTTTATTCCATGAACAAACGAGGAGGTGCGGACTTTTTTGTCCCTCGTAGCCGATGACTACATCCAGAGCGAGTTGGATGCAATGAAAAAATATACCAGGAAGTGTCCGGCCTGCTATTATTGGCAGAGAATTTTGGACTCGACACGGCCACGGAATTGGAAAACGGTGACGGTGAGTGTTGTTTTGTTATTGTCCGTCTTCTTGCCTTTCGGTCAAAAGCGCACTTTATTTTAGCAATAAAGAAAGTTGTTTGATTGTGGGCAATTGTGGTGATGGCTAGCCCGCTAATAGCTAGCTACCTCTGTACCTTGCTGCTACCTGGCATCAAGCTGCAGAATCGCGCTTTTATTTCAGTATTCACGTGAACAAAACGCTGACGTAAGCTTATTGTATTCTGGTTAAAAAGTTTTGTGTTTGCGGTACATGTTGCACTTTGTTTGTGAGCGTTATTGTGTGTTTTTTCCTTCTATACACAGTTTTCAAATCCCTTGGGTCCGCCTCACTGGACTGCCCCGGCATCTCCCAGTCAAGTGCTGGTAAGGCACAACAAACTGAAAATTACCACCCGGTTGTTTTTATATGTGATTGTTTTCTATAGACGCATAACAAGGAATTTAAAATGTCTTTCTACGTTTATAAAAATACTAGATTCAGGGGTGTTCATAGCCACAGTGGCCCAGTGTTATAGGTGTGTTGGTGGTGGAAATACTGTTGTATTTTCACAAAAAAAAAGGAGCACATGTACAGACTTCAAATCAAAATGCTTGATTGAAATTCTTCAAGTCAGCTAACACTATTAACCCATTCTGATTTATGAGGCCACAGTACAAAGAAATTCTTTTAAAAATAACCCATTAAATCAAAATACTTTTTACAATTAATCCTTTTTGAAATGAAGGGGGGCCTAACCACATCACCACAGAAGTTTCTTATAGTCCACTCTACTGAGGGGCAACAACATGACAGTTGAGCTTAAATACAGCAACGAAGCATCCCACCACAGGCTTTCAACAGTTTAATTCCATAATATTTTTTCTGACATGTTTTGATCCGGTGTTATCTAAATACAATGACTTCTGTCTTTCATATAGGCAAGCTGAAGAGGTCCATCAACATTGCAGACCTTGCATCACTGATGGCCCAGAATCATGCTGAGGAGATGCGGATCCATGAAAGGATGCTCGAACAGCATCAACGGCAGCACCAACAGCGCGAAAGACACCTGCAGTTAGCCGCATTAAGAAGGGATGAGCTGACAGAGACGGCTTCCTTCCACGGAGCCTTCCTAAACCATTTTGGCAGTCTGGTCGAAGTACTGAAAGCTCCCCATTTGTTAACATGTTTTGGGAATATTTGTAATGTAATAAAATGTTAGTCTTTTGGATAAAAGTGTGGTTTGTATATTATAACACTGGATGATAAAGACGAATAATTACATACACATTCCATTGCCTCATATGACCCTAATCCTGCTGTTCAGCCATAAAGGTGTCAAGATTTTTAATGGTAATGTAATTGTTATTGTTAAATTTAATAAATATTACCACTGCTGTATCCATTGCTCTACATTGGGTACAGTTTTTAAGTAAAATTGTAAGCAGTTGCACAGGTGTAATTTACATTCAGCAGTAGACACTGATAAAGGTAAAAGTCGAATTGGGTAAAAGGTAAGTACATGTGAATTGAATGTTATATCGGCATTCCAAATTCTGAGAATTCCAATAAATTATAAGCAGTCTAGTATAATATAAAGCGAAAATACCCATACATGTAAACCCAAATATAACATTTTCGATGTTGTAAACGTTGACATGTATATGATAAACCTATGCTATTGTGATTCAATAGATCCATAGTGATCTTTGGTTTGAAAAAGAAAATTATAATTTGGTGTTGGCAGTGTGACAATGTCAGTGTATTTAGTAGGATTAAAAAAAGTTTCATCATAAAATTTCTAGGTTCATTGGCAATTCCATCAAACCAAAAGTGAGTTGTCTAGCTGCAGCATATTTTTTTTGAGTCATTTCTACGTTGTTTTAGTGTGTAATTAGCCACCACTGAACAGATAACCCTTATAAATAACAATAGATTGGAAAAATGATACACAATGGGCCTAGATTTGGATTGGCTTTTTTTATAATATCAATTATTTGGTAAGTTAAAGTTAACTGGAAGTATAACAAGTTTCCACATATAATTCCAAGGTCAATTGGCAATTCCATCAAATCAAAAGTGACTTGTCTAGCTGCAGCATTTTCTACGTTGTTTTAGTGTGTAATTAGCCACCACTGAACAGATAACCCTTATAAATAACAATAGATTGTACAATGATACTCAAATGATACACAATACAAAAAATGGGCCTAGATTTGGATTGGCTTTTTTATAATATTTTTAATTATTTTGTAAGTTAAAGTTAACTGGAAGTATAACAAGTTTCCACATATAATTCCAAGGTCAGTTGGCAATTCCATCAAACCAAAAGTGCGTTGTATAGCTGCTGCTTTTTTTGGGAAGTCAGTTTATCATCAGTGTATCATTATTACACAATATACAAAATGGGTCTAGATTTGGATTGGCTTTTTTTTATAATATTATAAATTATTTGGTAAGTTAAAGGGGTTTAGGATTAAGCTTCTGCATAATTTTAAATTACCCCGGTGTTTCAGCATTTAATTAACCGTCTGTTAACATTTAACCGTTTTGAACAACAGAGGCGACGTAGTTTAAAAGTGCACAACATTTTATTTAAAAAAAGACGTTTGACATATGTATGCACATGAACACTGAACAAATGAAATGATCTCTGAATGATCTCTGCTTCATATGCAGCTGCTTCAGATTCCTCCTGGGCAACCGCTATTCTCCTCTCCTGCTCCAACGTGTGTTGTCCCAATCCACGTCGTCTTCTCCTGTAAAATTCTCTTGTCTCGTTAAAGACATTCATTGTGTTAAAAACCGTGGAAATCCTCCGCTCGTAATCCGCTATTTTTTTCTGTGTTGTTGAGGAGTCAGTCTCGTCCTTTATACGTCAGCAGTGTAGCGCCACCTCGATCCCGCCCACCCCAGCAATTCTCGGCTTTCCGCGGTTGTGATGGAGGCGCAGCCGCGGGAGAAACAAGTAAAAAAGAAAAGAAAAGAGTAGCGCAGAACTATATAGTGGAAATGTGGCTTTAGAGTGCTGGAAACAGGGGATAAGCATTTTTTGCTAGATTTGGGGGGCAGGAAGGAGAAGATTGGCATTAACAGGCTCAAACCCGCCTTTGTGGTGGCGGACGACGACGTGCTGTTGGCCAAGGCTCCTCGACGCGGCAGACCCCCTAGAGAAAATCCCCCAGAACACCCACAGGGATTGACTAACAATTCTCACCCTCAGACAGCAGCCCCCCAGCAGGATGGCGCCACGGAAGTGTTGAAGCCGGCTTACGGCAGATACGGGAGGAGACTGAGGCCCAAGCAACACGTGGGCTGATGTGTAATGATTTTATCATGACAGACTGACCGTTATTCTGTTGTTACATCTTAGACGTTTGGGGAGGTCATGTGGCACACATATGTGGGTTTCATATGCACAAATGTATACCACCTTATGCTTCATGTGTATATCACTGTATGCTTACTGTATGCTTCACGTCTCAGATGAACAAAGGACTGAGCCTCCTCAGAGATAACAGGAGGATGTGAAATGTGGTATTTGATATGCAAAGAGATGGCCATGGGGGATTTCCTGGCTGACAGTGACTTTGGGTGGGGGTGATAAGATCTGAAAGGCATGCATTGTTATTTGGGATTAAATGCATTGTGACTGGAGCTTTGAAGCTCCTGGGGTATAAAAAGGGGATGAAGGTCTGGGTTTCTTTCTCTTCCTGTATTGCTCATGTTGGAGAATGTGAATAAACCTGACTCGTGAGATAAACTCTGTCTCGTCCTTTCACATTCCCACACTGGTGACCCTAAGACGATGAGTGAAAGAAATTCCCCCGAACCAGCCGGGTCAGGAGCTCCCAGCCAGGCGTATGCCGCTACCGTCCAGCTACTGGACTTTTGGCGAGACAACCCATGCTCCTGGTTCCTCTTGGTCGAAGCACAGTTCGCCCTCCGGGGGATAACGGTAGATGAGACGAAATTCTACCATGTAATTGCCAAGCTCGTCCTTTCACATTCCCACAAATCCTCATTTACAGAAACCGTAGCAGTGGCGACACTCCGTCGTCACACCCTTAATCAGACAACTGTAAATTTAGTATGGCCAAAGTGCAGAAATTTGTGTAAGAAGGTATTCTGCTTACCTTTCTGTTTGGGCACCAAAGTCGTCTAAAAAGGGTCCTTCCGATCTGTTCCAGACTCATCTCAGAATAGTTCAATCTGGGTCACGGCACCAAATTGTTAAAATCCCGATTCTTTGAAAGATCCAAGAATAAGCCGGAGAATTCTTCAATTCAAAGATGCAACATTTATTCAGAGGTCACATGTAAAGCAAGCAGTGCTGGGTTCAGCGTGACGCAGCTCCCTCAGGAGTGTCGCCAGACTGACCCTGACTCCCAGGTGCAACTTACATTCATCTTCTTGGGTTGGTTGTACCAACCCCGTACAATAGGATGGGCTTGTACACAACCGTCTGAATGGCCAGTTTAACTCTGACGTGAACAGACCATCCGCTATTCACGTTAACTATCTCCTAAGATGTACTATAAAAAGTGTGTGTGTGTGTGTGTGAGTGTTGGTTTGGGTGTGTAACTAATGTAATAGACCTGACTTAAAGAAGGGAGAGAGAGAAGAAAGAGGGCTCTATAGCTCTGCCTGATTCCTGTTTATCAGATTGTGGTTGCGTAACACTTCAGACTGTAGTTTGACACTTAACATATTTGTTCACAAGAATGTAAACAGAATATGTATAGAATATGTGTAGAGCATAATGGGAGATTACCTACAGAATTATTTTGGCACTCTAACTTTTCATAACCCTTTCACTGTAGAACCAAGTATTACAGGTATCTGTTTCAGATACCTGTTTCAGATACCTTCACTTCCGACTTTCAGAGAGAGCAGACGCTTTTTCTCTCCTCTCCTCTTCTCCTTCCTGATACTATTCCCTGCTTGCGATGTCTGTGTTTTTCGCTCTTCTTCTGGCTGAATCTTAATCCAAACGGAAATTATGGATCTGGAAAAGCGGCTTATATGCGATTGTCACCACTTTAAAAGAAGAAGATCGGGTCAGGGGGAACCCAAGGGGAAGACTCATGGACATTGGAACTCATGTGTCTGTATGATTCGACTGGAGATGCAGAAGACATCTATTGGCTATGATCACAGGACTTCTATTTTTGGCTCTGGAGTTTCCTGATGTTTCAGAAATTGAGGAAGGTGGAGAGCTGTTCAAAATGCGGACCCAGGCAAGTTCCTTCACCAATTCGACCAGTTGGGGAGTGCACGAGGTGGCATGGTGAACTGAATGGTAATTGATTCAGATGGTGGAATACATCTTGAAGTCGCTAGTGCTCTCCAGAGAATGTTTTTTAAGCCTGTATGGAAATTATGAAGCACAGAATCGCAGGAGAGAGGAAAATTCTATTCTCTGAGTGCACTGTGCAGATTTGACCTTGTTTTTTTGGTGCCCTGTTTACATTCCTCCTCGATGAAGATAAGGCTGAAGAAGTGGCTAACCCAAACAATCGACAATTGCTGTTGTTTCAGCAGACCAAGCTCCAAGGACAGCGTTACCATGTGTCTGGACTATAGAACACATGACTGAATAATATCTATCCGTTGCCAGAGGGTGCCCTCTGCTGTTCACTAGCAATGACACACCTACACTACACACTGCATACAACATTACATGACTGATACATGTACACTGACACAAATACACACATACTGTCTCTCTCAACTCTTTGTAACGTGTGATCTATTGTCTGCTAATTGTGCATAGAGGTTTTTTTTTCTGTGTAATCATAATTTGGCTCATTTGAGCTTATATGAGCTTATACGAGCGTTATTTTGATAACTATGTTTTTTCTCTCTGCCTATTGTGTTTTCCCTGACCCTGACCCTTGCCCTCTCTACCCTCCTGTTCAACTGGCGCCTTTGGGCTGCCGCGGATATGGGATGCGCTTATAGAGCGCGCCCAATGTCAAGTCAAATTTCAATTCTCCTGTATGTATTGCAAGTATGGTAGTATTGACAATAAACCTTTTCATTCATATCTCAATCAGGCTTTCCAGGCCCAAATGTAGGCTGTGTTTGAAAGTGGAATACAAAGATATGTAGCCTATATGTAGGCAATCACATGTTAGACTTTGACAAATATAAAAGGGAGTAAATGGCACCAAGAATTCCTTATTTGTTTGTCAGATCACTTATTTGTCTGATCTTTTATCAGTTATATTCAAGATAATAGTTTATCTTGCGTTTTGCAGTACTATAACAGGAAATGTTTACAAATATGTGAGAGTAAAAGCAAAACTTTAACATTTTTGTATGGAATCTGGTCCGTCCCATGAATGGTACTTGGAATGTTTAAATGCAGTTGAAGAGGATGATAAAATAAAGGCAGCGTTGGATTTTTAATAGCTTTATTATCATCCGCCTTCATCAGAACTCTGCTCCAGCCCCATAGTGTGAGCAGGCTGAAGCCTCATTCCTCCAGCTCTCAAGAGGAGAGAAGACACACGGTGTGTGTGTCCCGCAGTTGTTGAAGAGTGAAAATGAGAGGCAGATTTACAGCACAGTGCAGCATATATACTCAACTCAAACAATACATCAAAGACATTCACAGCAGTCAATCTGGGCATTTGCATATCAGAGGTACAGACAGGATGCATGAACACAATGCATGGATGACACTTTAACCTCACAGCTGTAAACGCAGCATGCAGCGGAAAAAACCCAGGAGTGCGAGCTGACTGTCTCTGTGTTCTGTCTCTGTGTTGTGGGGGTTAAATCAAACCGCTACACAGTGACCTCGTGGGCAGAACTTCATTAAGGAGTCCAAAGATTTTTATTCTTAAACGCTCCCAGTTGTATTCAGATTGATTGTTTTTAGTTCAAGTCTTAATTAGGTTGGTGGCAAATACTCTACTTGTTTGAATTAAGATCTAAATGTGATCAAATGAAATTGTATGTTAAACGGTATATTGTATGATGTAGTGTAGTTAGAAATGTACTTTAAGTCAGTTAACATTATTCTTAAAATGATGTTTTTAAAAAGTCAAAGCAATCAGAAAGTGGCCATAAGGACTGGAAGAGAAGCGGGAAAAAAAAAATCAGCAAAATTTAAAACAATGTGTCATGGGTTTAAATGTCCCCTGAAGTCTGTTTCTTGAAATTGTGACTTAGATTAACCATTATAATTCAATAAGTGACTCCATGAAACACTCATGGCTGATCTGTTCATTCACAGACCAGAAAATTCACGCTGTTACCTTGTTAAATCAAAGGGAATCTTGGTTCCTTTTGCATGTTCTTTTGTTGTTAAAAGTGTGTTAACAGGTCTGAGGAGTTGTTAGTTCCTGTCCAGCTGGTAAATTTGGGGGGGGGGGGGGGGATCAGTGTTGCTGTTAAAGCCACGTCACCCTTTAACCCTTTGGTTTCCATCTCAGCAGCAACTCTGTTCAAATTGTCCTCAGAAGGGAACATGTAAATGAACAGAGGTACAGTATGAAGTTTGTCCCAGCCGTTCCCACTGATGTCATGGGGGGTGGGGGTAATCTGTTGGGTGTCATGTGTTTACTCCTCCTGGGTTAACTGGATTATTTCTGCTGCTGTGGATCATCTATTTCTCTCCTCCTCCTTTTCCCTGCTGATTAGTGCAGATCTGCAGGATTTAACACCACTGTTAAGTTTCTCCTCACAGCTGTCATTTAAAAATGGCCAACACACGCCAATTTATCACATCCTTTTTCATGTAAATTAGAAACATTCTGTTGTAAATGTGAGGATTTTTCTCATAAATTTGCAGGATTTTCCTGCAGAGTTACAGCCATTTTACTCAGAAATGTGCAGCTTCTTACTTGAAAATTTGCAGCTTTTTATTATTCATAATTTTGCAGCTTTTTCCTCATGAACTTAGAACTTTTCTTACTGATGAATTTGCAGTTATAAAAAGCTTAAATTTGCAGCATTTTACTCAAATCTTATATTTGCAGCATTTTAGGTCATGAACAGTTGGCAATCTACACCTTTTTTGTCTTTTTGCTAAAGTTGCAGCTTTATCCAAAAAACTCCACTTTTTTGGTCAGAAATTGACAGCTTTTAACCGAGACTCACATCCCCCTTTTTTTTTTTTTTTGGTCAGGTCAGGCATTGGCTTGCTTGCTACCAGATAACCATGAAAACCGGTACTACCTGTCTCATGGGTTGGACCATCAGCGACTCAACCGGCATCCCCGCCCTTCCGAGGGCGTGGAGGGTGAAACTAAAAACAATATCTGCCACAGGTCTGTGGTGAACCACTCTCAGTTACACGGGGTGAAACTGGGCATCCTGAGAGATAAACAAATCTGTTGCAAGGTCTGTGGTGGACTGTGCAAGTTGGTGCATCGTGACATGCGCTACACAAAGAGCAGAGATAAACAAACCTATCATCTGGTCAGTCACTGCAACAGATAGTGGAGTCAGTTTGTCTTGGCTTGTCCTTGCCACTGATAATACCCTTATCTGCCAAGAATGTGCTGCTAGTCCAGCAAAAGCTAGCAGTACGCAAATACTTTGTCAGCAGTTTCATGAAATGGTCAGTCAGAAAGTAACTCATACCGGCTCGGACACCGCCTGGGCTAACAAGGTCCGCGCTGATCTGTTCACACTCCAACAGGTAGCGAAAAGTAAGCTAGGAGTAGGAAGACAAAAGAAGAGGAAAACAGCAGTCTTGTGTGTAGCAGAATAGAATGTGCGCACTTTGTTGGACAGAACAACATCACAGCGCCCAGAAAGACAGACCACGCTTGTGGCCCTGGAAATGAACAGGTACAATGTAGACATTGTGGAGAGTGTAATTAACGGAGGCAGATTTATGCAACAGACGACTTTATTCACTCTCACATCAGTCATACACAGAAAAAACATGTCTCAATAGACCAGGGGCTCTCCATTTATATCAACCGCCCCTCTCACATCTGCATGACATCTTGCATCACAATACATTCATCCTTTCTCCCCCAACCCCTTCTTCCTGCTACCTCACCATAATCCCCATACCTATTGTCCTTCTCTGTTTACCCTCTGCATCCAGTCTGAGATGATTAACACAGCCTCTACACTGCCCCCCCCCCCCCCAGAATCTCAGACCGAGTTTCAGTCCTCACGTCCTTTTGGCTTCAGTCTCCTCCCATATCTGCTGTAACGGGGGGTTACCACCTCCGTGGCGCTGCTGTGCCGACGGGGGGCTCCTGGGGGTGTGTCTGTCTGCGGGTCGGCCATGGCGAGGAGGGGGGAAACCTTCGACTTGCCCGTGTGGCCGTTCTGATGAATCATTTACCTGGGGAGTTCTCAGTGGGGGTCTTCCACGCCGAGAGGCCCGAGCCAACAGCACTTGCTCGTCTGCCACCACAAAGGCGGGCTTAAGTCTGTCTATGCATATTTTCTCCCGATGACCCCCCAAGTCTAACAAAAAATGTTTGTTCCCTGTTTCCAGCACTCTGAACGAGCCATTGTAGGGTGGGCGCAATGGAGGGCGGTGGGCATCGTGCCTGACAAACATGAACGCCGCGTTCTTCAAAGTTTTTGGCACAAAAGCGCGTGGAAAACAGTGGTGGGCCGGGCCGGGCAGCGTGCCTGTATCTACGCTATGCTACAAACACTGAGACGGGCAGTTGTCCAGCGTGGGATTATCTGGCAAAAATTCCCCGGGCAGCCGCAGTGGCTGAGAAAAAGTGAGCTCCGCCGGGAAAGCCTCCAAATCCTCTTTTGGTGTGGAACACAACCCCAATAAAACCCACGGCAACCGGTCTACCCAATTTGCATCCATCAGAATCAGAATCAGAATCAGAATCAGCTTTATTGCCAAGTATATTTACAAGTAAACACACAAGGAATTTGACTTGACATTGGGCGGGCACGTTAGGCGCATCCAATGACACGGCAGCCATGAAGGCGCCTGTCATGCAGTGGGGGTAAAGAGGGGAAGGGGGGGGAAACACAATAGGCAGAGAGAAAAAACATAGTTATCAGAATAACGCTCGTATAAGCTCATATAAGCTCAATGAGCCAAATTTTGATTACACAGAAAAAACCCCTCTATGCACATTAGCAGACAAAGCGAGAGAGACCAGTGTATGTAGTCAGCATATGATCAGTGTGTGATGCAGTGTGGAGGTGTGTCAATTGCTGGTGAACAGCAGAGGGCACCCCCTGGCAAAGGATAGTCATGTGTTCTACTCGGCATGTCCATTCTTCATGCAGGTGGCAAGTTCTGTAAACACATGATAGCGCTGTCCTTGAAGAAGCTCGATCTGCAGAACAACAGCCATTGTATGTCGATGTTTGGGTTAAGCCACTTCTCCGGCGTTATCTTCATCGAGGAGGAATGTAAACAAGGGCACCAAAACACAAGGTCAAATCTGCACAGTGCACTCAGAGAATAAAAAAATTTCCCTCTCTTCGATTCTGTGCTTCAAATTTCATACAGGCTTGAATCATGCTTTAGATCATTCTCTGGAGAGCACTCAGCGATCCACAGATGTTATCCACCTACCGAAACATAGGTAAAAACATGTCCAAGAGAGTCCGTTCTCTCTTCAATGCATGCCAGGTGGTAAATTCCATGTTAATCCTGCCGCTGACAGTCAGTGCTCCCCCCAGCTGGACGAATTGTTGAATTTGTTAAGGGAGCTACGCCGGGGTCCGCATTTGATTAGCTCACCCAGATAATTTCGATACACTAGGAAAACTCCAGGGGCCAAACAGAAGATCCTGTGATCAGTTCAATCTCAGTCGAATCACACAGACACATGAATTCCAATGCCATGAGTCTCCCTTGGGTTCCCCCTGACCCGATCTCCTTCTTTTAAAGTGGTGACAATCGTATATAAGCCGCTTTCCAGATCCATAATTTCCATTTGGATTAAGATTCAGCCAGGAGAAGAGCGACATTGCAAGCTGGGATCAGAAGAGAGAGGATTAGGAGGGAGAGGGAAGAAAAGCGTCTGCTCTCTCTCAGAAGCGGAAGTGAAGCCCTGAGCGCTGCTTTTAGTGACCTATGAAAACGCTCGCATAACCCATTGGCCTGTGGGTTGTATGCGGTTGTGCGATGATTTGCAACCCCCAGGCTACGGGCCATCGCGGACCAGAGGTCGGAAACAAACTGAGGGCCCCTATCGGACGTGATGTCCAATGGAATTCCAAAACGTGCCACCCATGTCATCAAAAAAGCGCGCACCAGCCAGCGGGACTGCTTCTGGCCAGCGTGTGGTACGGTCCACCACTGTCAGAAGGTGCGTGCAACCCTGCAATGGCGGGAGGGGGCCCACGAGGTCCACATGAACATGGTCGAACCACTTCGCCGGTATATGAAACGGCTCCAAAGGAGCCTTCGTGCGTCTGTGTACTTTGGCTCGTTGGCACGCTACGCAGGCTGCAGCCCACTCCTTCACTTGTTTGCGCAGGCCTGGCCACACGAACTTCGCTCCCACCATTTTGACTGACGTGCGCACTCCTGGGTGCGCCAGAGTGTGAACTGACTCAAACACGCAGCGGCGCCAAGCAACTGGGACCACCGGGCGCGGGCGTCCCGTGGAGACGTTGCAGATTGGGGGGGGGGGCTGCCGTCTTGCAGTACTCTGCTCTCCAGCCGTAACCCTGTTGGTCCAGACTGGAGCGCGCTCACGTCCGCATCGCCAATCTGCTCTGCGGCCATGGCTGTATAATCTATCCCCACGCAGACCGGGGCCACTACTGCGCGCGAGAAGCAGTCCGCCACTGCATTCAGTGTACCCAACACATGCTGAATATCGGTCATAAACTCCGAGATCGCGGCCAGCTGCCTCTGCTGCCGGCCCGACCATGGTTCCGAAACCTTTGCCATTGCGAACGTTAGCAGCTTGTGGTCCATGAACGCGGTGAAGCTGCACCCTTCCAGCCAGAACTGGAAGTGGCGTATGGCCAGGTGGAGAGCCAGCAACTCTCTGTCGAACGCGCTGTATTTACGCTCACTGTCATGCAAAGCCCTGCTGAAAAAAGCGAGCGGCTGCCAAGAACCGGCGACACGTTGCTCCACGACGTCCCCTATGGCCACGTCCGAGGCGTAGGTAGTGAGCGCTATCCGGGCCGCTGGGTCCGGGTGCGCCAACAGTGCGGTGTTTGCCAGGGCTGTTTTAACTTCAGAGAACGCCTGCTTCCGCTCCGGAGTCCATTCGACTCTGTCCGAGGGTTTTCATTTCTTGAGCACGGCGTACAATGACTGCATGTGTTGAGCTGCGCGGGGGAGGAACCGGTTATAAAAGTTAACCATCCCCAAAAATTCTTGCAGCACCCTGACCGTCTGAGGCCGTGGAAAATTCGCCACGGCGCGCACTTTGTCGGGCAAGGGTATCGCTCCCTCCGGTGAGACGCGGTGCCCCAAAAAATCAATCCCCGTCACGCCGAACTGGCACTTCATCTGTGCTCCTCCAACCTCCGGAAAACCGTCCTGAGGTGGATTACGTGTTCGTCCTTGGATGCACTGGCCACCAGGATGTCATCCAGGTAGACAAACACAAATGGCAGATCGCGCAACACTGCATCCATCATGTGTTGGAATGTCTGTGCCGCTCCTTTTAATCGGAAGGGCATGCGTAAAAACTCAAACAAGCCAAACAGAGTTATTATCGCTGTTTTCGGTATGTCCTCCGCGCGCACTGGGACCTGGTGGTAACCATGGACCAGGTCTATTTTAGAAAAAATGCGTGCCCCAGCAAGGTGAACGGAAAAGTCCTGAATATGGGGAATCGGGTAGCGGTCGTGCGCTGTGGCGTTATTCAACCTGCGGAAATCTCCGCACGGTCGCCATGATCCCTTGGCCTTAGGGACCATGTGTAGCGGGCATGCCCATGGGCTGTTTGAGCGCCTGATGATGCCCAACCTTTCCAAGTTGGCAAACTCCTCGCGCGCTATGGCCAGTTTAGCTGCGTCCAAGCGCTGAGGTCGTGTAAAAACGGGCGGTCTGGTGGTGGTGATAAAAGTGTTCCACCCCGTGTTTAGCGATGGCTGCTGAAAACGTCAGGACCGTGAGTGCTGGGAACTGAGTGAGCAGTGTGTGGAACTTACCACTTGGAGCTGTGACGCTGGCTTGTGTTATTGGCCCGGCCCCTCGAGCTGTACAGGGGAGAGAATCAAAAGACATTGCATTAACCAGGCGCCTGTTAGCAACATCGACTAGCAACCCGTGTGCACACAGAAAATCAGCTCCCAGGATTGGGAAACTCAATGCCGCTATGACAAAAGTCCACTCGTACATACGGCCGTGTAGGGATAACGTCAGTGTTCTCTCACCAAAAGTCTTAATGTCCGAGCCGTTTACTGCTACCAGCCCAGGGCCACTAGCTCCCGCTAGCCAGTCGGCATAGGATGGCAGAATGATGCTCTTCTGGGCGCCGGTGTCTACAAGGAACCGTCTCCCCGAGTGCGAGTCCGTCACATAGAGCAGCTTGTTCTCTTCACCGGCGGTCGCAGCTGCTACCGACCGCCGGCCTTGGTGTTTCTGAACACTTGAATTGGCACGGTGGCACACATCTGTGTGCATTCTCTCCAAAGCAGCGGTGGTAGAAGCAGAGCGTGTCTCTCTGGCGCTTCCTGGCCCCCGCTGCCGCTACCGTCGGGTGCTCCTCGCCTCCGCTGGTCGTCTCGCTGGGTTCCGACGCCGCTGCGTTCACTGTGAGGGCTCTGGTGGTGAGGATGATCCGGTCTGCCTCCTGGGCTAGCGCACGGTAGTCACGCGTGGCCAGCAACGGCGAATTGGCCAGAACCGCTCTGGCCACTGTTGGGAGGTTCTGGAGGAAAAGGTGGGCAAACAGAAAATGCCTGTCGTCTGTGCCCATCAACCCCAACATCTTCTCCATCAGTTCGACCGCCAAACCATCTCCTAACTTGGAGTGCCTCAGGAGCCTCTTTGCTCTCTCACAGTCTGAGAGCATGTAGCGCCGGGTCAGCGCGGCCTTGAGAGCCCCGTATTTGTCGTGGGCTGGAGGCTGTTGGAGCAGGCTTGCTACTTGCTGAGACGTGCGAGCGTCCAGCGCTGTGACCACATAGTAATATTTGGTGTCGTCTGCCGTTATTCCCCGGAGGGCGAACTGAGCCTCGGTGTGGTGGAACCAAGACCGCGGGTTGTGCAGCCAAAAGTCCGGTAGTTTGACCAAAACAGCGCACGCGTTGCTGTGGGTTCCCGTCCGGGCTGTCTCTGGGATGCCTGCCGCGTTGGTGGGGCTTCCCATCCGGGCCACGTCCAGGGTTCTTGCCTTGTGTTCCATAATTCATCAAAGGGTCACCAGTGTGGAGAGTGTAATTAACGGAGGCAGATTTATGCAACAGACGATTTTATTCACTCTGACATCAGTCATACACAGAAAAAGCATGTCTCAATACACCAGGGGCTCTCCATTTATATCAACCGCCCCTCTCACATCTGCATGACATCTCGCATCACAATACATTCATCCTTTCTCCCCAACCCCTTCTTCCTGCTACCTCACCATAATCCCCAAACCTATTGTCCTTCTCTGTTTACCCTCTGCATCCAGTCTGAGATGATTAACCCAGCCTCTACAACATAGCTGCACTTAGTGAAACAAGATTGCCTGGATATGACAGCTTGGAAGACCATGGGTACATCTTCTTTTGGAGTGGGAGATCAACTCAAGAAAGGAGAGAAGCAGGAGTGGGCTTTGCAGTTAGACAGGAGATAGTGTGGAGTGTGTAAATGAAGAGGCAGATTCATGACAGACGATTTTTTTTTTGTTTTTTTTGTTACTTATTTGTACCCGTAGGTAGACTTGGTTTGCAGTCTGGTGACAAGCCACCGGCTGCTGGTCGCTGCGTGCGCGAGTGCCCTAAACCTACATGTTTTTGGTGTGCGGGAGGAAACCGGAGAAATCCCGGAGTAAACCCACGCAACACGGGGAGAACATGCAAACTCCACACAGCTCACTGTTGGTCGGGGCTGGGATCGAACCCACGATCTCATGATCCCCGCAATCCCCCGGCCGAGGGTAAAACTGTGCTGCCACAGTGCTAAACCACTGCGCCACCGTGCAGCGATTTATTACACACTCACATCTCACAAGCACAGAATGGATTGAATGGTTACAGCAAGCTCTCCTCTCTATATCCCAAGTCACACTTCACAAGTTTTATGGCACTTCACCTCACACAGCATGATATTTACCCTACACTGCATTCAACCCCCTCTGTCCTTCCTGGGCATTGTTCTCCCATCCTTATTCCCTGTCTCTGTCTGAGGTGCTAAATAACCTGACTTCCCCAAGGTCCCAACCCCCCCCCCCCCACCACCACCACCACAGCATCTAAGACAGACATTAGTCCACACTCGCTTTTGGCTTCAGTCTCCTCCCATATCTGCTGTAACTGGGGTTTACCGCCTCCGTGGCGCTGCTGCGCCAGTGGGGGGCTGCTGGGAGCGTGTCTGACTGCGGGTGAGCCATGGTGAGGGGGGGGGGTGGACTTCATTCTGACCGTGTGGCTGCTCTGGTGAATCGTTTCCCTGGGGAGTTCTCCATGGGGGTCTTCCACGCCGAGGGGCCCCAGCCAACAGCACTTGCTCATCCGCCACTACAAAGGCGGGTTTGAGTCTGTCTATGCCAATTTTCTCCCGTCTACCCCCCAAGTCTAGCACAAAATGCTTATCCCCTGTTTCCAACACTCTGAACGGTCCATCATAGGGTGGGTGCAATGGGGGGCAGTGGGCGTCGTGTCTGACTAACACGAACTGCGCGTTCTTCAAAGTTTTAGGCACGAAGGCACGCGGAAAACTGTGGTGGGCAGGACCTGGCAGCATGCCTGTGTTTGCGCTACGCTGCAAAAGCTGAGACGGGCAGCTGCCCGGCGCGAGATTATCTGGTAGAAATTCCCCGGGCAGCCATAGGGGCTGCGCAAAAACGAGCTCTGCCGGGGAAGCTTCCAAATCCTCTTTTGGCGCAAAGCATAACCCCAATAAAACCCAAGGCAACCTGTCTACCCAATTTGCATCCGTCAGTGAAGCCCTGAGTGCTGCTTTCAGTGATCTATGAAAACGCTCGCATAACCCATTGGCCTGTGGGTTGTACGCGGTTGTGCGATGAATTGTAACACCCAGGCTGCGGGCCATCGCGGACCAGAGTTCGGAAACAAATTGAGGGCCCCTGTCGGAAGTAATGTCCAACGGGACTCCAAAATGTGCCACCCATGCTGTTAAAAAAGCGTGTGCTACGTCCGCGGACGTGGTTGCCGCCAGCGGGACTGCTTCTGGCCAGCGCGTGGTGCGGTCCACCACTGTCAGGAGGTGCGTGCACCCCTGTGATGGCGGGAGGGGGCCCACGAGGTCCACGTGCACATGGTCGAACCTTTTAGCTGGTACCGGAAACGGCTCCAAAGGAGCCTTCGTGTGCCTATGTACCTTGGCTCGTTGGCACGCCACGCAGGCTGCAGCCCACTCTTTTACTTGTTTGCGTAGGCTCGACCACACAAACTTCTCTCCCACCATTTTGACTGACGCGCGCACTCCTGGGTGCGCCAGAGTGTGAACCGACTCAAACACGCGGCGGCGCCACGCGACCGGGACCACCGTATGCGGGCGTCCCGTGGAGACATCGCAGATTAGGGGGGGGCCGCCATCTTGCAGCACCCTGCTCTCCAGCCTTAACCCTGTTGGTCCAGACTGGAGCACGCGCACGTCTGCATCGCTAATCTGCTCCGCGGCCATGGCTGCGTAATCTATCCCCACGTAGACCGGGGCCACCACGGCGCGCAAGAGGCAGTCCGCCACCACATTCAGTTTACCCGACACATGCTGAGTATCGGTAGTAAACTCTGAGATCGCAGCCAGCTGTCTCTGCTGCCGGCCCGACCACGGTTCTGAAACCTTGGCCATCGCGAACGTTAGTGGCTTGTGGTCTACGAACGCGGTGAAGCTGCGCCCTTCCAGCCAGAACTGGAAGTGGTGTGTGGCCAGGTGGAGAGCCAGCAACTCTCTGTCGAACGCGCTGTATTTACGTTCGCTGTCGCGCAAACTTGTAGGCGGCTAATCCAAATATCTCGCATTATGAAGTGGTTATAATTAATGCCATTTTATTTAGTGAATGACTGCTTGTGTGATTAGGAAAACATACATTGGCTATAAATTTCTGAAAAAGGCTATAAGTTGCTGAAAAAGGCGAGTGGCTGCCAAGCGCCGGCGACGCGCTGCTCCACGAAAGCCCCTATGACCACGTCTGAAGCGTCGGTGGTGAGCGCTATCCAGGCCGTCGGGTCCGGATGCGCCAGCAGTGCGGCGTTTGCCAGGGCTGCTTTAACCTCCGAGAATGCCCGCTCTCGCTCCGGGGTCCATTCGACTCCATCCGCGGGTTTCTGTCTCTTGAGCGTGGCGTACAATGGTTGCATGAGCCGCGCCGTGCAGGGAAGGAAACGGTTATAAAAGTTCACCATCCCCAAAAATTCCTGCAGTGCCCTGACTGTCTGAGACCGGGGAAAATCTGCCACTGCGCGCTCTTTGTCGGGCAACGGGATCGCTCCTTCCAGAGAGACACGGTGCCCCAAAAAATCAATCTCCGTCACGCCAAACTGGCATTTCGCCGGGTTGATTATCAACCCGTGCTCCTCCAACCTCCGGAAAACCATCCTGAGGTGGGTTTCGTGTTCGTCTTCGGACGTACTGGCTACCAGGATATCGTCCAGGTAGACAAACACGAATGGGAGCTCACGCAGCACTGCATCCATCATGTGCTGGAACGTCTGTGCTCTGCCTTTTAACCCGAATGGCATGTGCAGGAACTCGAATAAACCGAACAGAATTATTACCGCTGTTTTGGGTACGTCCTCCGCGCGCACTGGGACTTGGTGGTAACCGCGGGCCAGGTCTATTTTGGAAAAAATGCGTGCTCCGGCGAGGTGAACAGAAAAATCCTGTATGTGGGGAATCGGGTAGCGGTCGTGCGCTGTGACGTTGTTCAATCTGCGGAAATCACCGCACAGTTGCCACGATCCCTCAACCTTAGGGACCATGTGTAGCGGGGATGCCCATGGGCTGTTCGAACGCCTGATGATGCCCAACCTTTCCAGGTTGGCGAACTCCTCCCGCGCTATGGCCAGTTTAGCTTCGTCCAAGCGCCGAGGTCTTGCGAAAACGGGCGGCCCGGTGGTGGTGATAAAGTGCTCCACCCCGTGTTTAGCGATGGCCGCGGAAAACGTCGGGACCGTGAGTGCTGGGAACTGAGTGAGCAGTGCGTGGAACTTACCGCCTGGAGCTGTGACGTTGGCTTGTGCTGTTGGCTGGGTCGCTCGAGCTATACAGGGGAGAGAGTCAAAGGACAGTGCATTAACCAGGCGCCTGTTAGCAACATCATCCAGTAAACCGTGTGCACACAGAAAATCAGCCCCCAGAAAATGGTAATTCAGTGTTGCTATGACAAAAGTCCACTCGTATGTACGGCTGTGTAGAGATAAGATCAGTGTCCTCTCACCAAAGGTCTTAATTTCCGAGCCGTTTGCTGCCAACATCCCGGGGCCGCTAGGTCCTGCCAGCCGGTCAGCGTAGGTTGGCAGGATGATGCTCCTCTGGGCTCCGGTGTCCACGAGGAAACGCCCCCCCAAGCGCGCGTCCGTCATGTAGAGAAGCTTGTTCTCTTCACCGAGGGTCGTAGCTGCTGCCGACTGCCGGCCTTGGCGTTTTCCCGAGCGCTTGAATTGGCACGGTGGTGCACATCTGCGTGTGTTCTCTCCGAAGCGGCAGTGGTAGAAATAGAGCGTGTCTCTCTGGCGCTCCTTGGCCCCCGCTGCTGCTACCATCGGTGGCTCCTCGCCTCCTCTGGTCGTCTCGCTGGGCTCCGCCGCCGCCGCGTTGACTGTGATCGCCCTGGTGGTGAGGATGATCCTGTCTGCCTCCTGGGCTAGCGCACGGTAGTCATGCGCGGCCAACAACGGCGAATTGGCCAGAACCGCTCTCGCCTCTGTTGGAAGGTTCCGGAGGAAAAGGTGGGCAAACAGAAAGTGCCCGTCGTCCGTGCCCATTAACGCCAGCATCTTCTCCATCAGGTCGACGGCCGACCCATCTCCTAACTCGGTCCGCACCAGGAGCCTCTCCGCTCTCTCACATTCCGAGAGTGTGTAACGCCGGGTGAGCACAGCCTTGAGCGCCTCGTATTTGTTGCTGGCTGGTGGCTGATCGAGCAGGCTCGCTACCTGCTGGACTGTGCGGGAGTCCAGCGCTGCTACCACATGGTAGAACTTGGTGTTGTCTGCCATTACTCCCCGGAGGGCGAACTGAGCCTCAGTGTGGTGGAACCAAGAGCGCAGGTTGTGCTGCCAGAAATCCGGTAGCTTGACTGAAACCGCACACGCGTTGCTGGGGGTTCCCATCCGGGCTATCTGTGGAATGGCTGCTGCGTCACTGGGGCTTCCCGACCGGGCCGGCTCCAGGGTTCTTGCCTTGTGTTCCATAATACGTCTTGGGTCACCAATGTGGAGTGTGTAAATGAATTGGCAGATTCATGACAGACGATTTATTACACACTCACATCTCACAAGCGCAGAATGGACTGAATGGTTACAGCAAGCTCTCCTCTCTATATCCCAAGTCACACTTCACAAGTTTTATGGCACTTCACCTCACACAGCATGATATTTACCCTACACTGCATTCAACCCCCTCTGTCCTTCCTGGGCATTGTTGTCCCATGCTTATTCCCTGTCTCTGTCTGAGGTGCTAAATAACCTGACTTCCCCAAGGTCCCAAAATAGCAGCAATGCTTGATGAGGAACCGGTGCCAATCAACGACAGGATAATGACTGAGACTCCCACTACAGCGAGAGATGTATGCCACACTCATCAGTGTATATGCCCCAACAATGACCAACACAGAGGAAGTGAAGGAAGAGTTCTACAGTGATTTATGTGAGACTATCAGGCGTGTACCGACTGATGACCGGCTGATACTCGTTGGAGGTTTTAATGCCAGAGTTGGTTTGGACACTGAGAAATGGAAATGAGTGCTAGGCAGTCATGGAGTAGGCAAGTGGAATGCTAATGGAGAACTTATACTTGCACTATGTTCAGAGTGCAACTTTGTGATAACCAACACTCTATTTAAGCACAAGGACACACACAAGAAGACATGGATGCACCCAAGATTCAAGCACTGGCACTTATCTAAATTATAGTAAGGCAGAGAAACATAAGGGGTGTATTGGACACCAGAGCAATGAGAGGTGAGGACTGTGGTACTGATCATGTTATGCTGAGATCAAGATTAAGTATTTGCAGACGAAAATAGCACTGCAGGATGGGTGTGATGCCACCACGGAAGCTAAACACTAGTGCACTGAAAGGTCAAAAGAAGCAGGAAGAACTTACACAGGAAATGGATGAAAACTTGAAAGACTGGGACAGCAACAACTCAAGAGAATGACATAGAAGAGAAATGGGCAACACTGAAGGATACGGTGTATCAGACTGTGAGTGATGTATTAGGCCACCCTGAGAGGAAACATCAAGATTTGTTTGATGAGCATGATGAACATCTGAAGAAACTACTAGACACGAAGCGTGCCTTTATCAACCACCAAAGTTCCAATTATCAACATCACTACCAGAAGAGATCAGCATTGGTACAGAGCCACTAAGTGCAAGACTTTCAAGTACCTAGGTAGCACTGTTTCAGAGAATGCTAGGCTGGAGGATGAACTATCTCTCAGAATAGAAAAAGCAAGCGCTGTGTTTGGAAACTTGAGGGAGAGACTGTGGAACAATTGACATGTGTCTATCCGTGTGAAATGCAAAGTGTACAGAGCGACAGTACTGGCTACTCTATTGTACGGTGCTGAAACTTGGGACTGTCTAGAGTGCAGGTGAAGAAACTCCATGCATACATGATGAGACACCTTCGAGCCATAATGAACATCTTTTGGGACCTTGGGGAAGTCAGGTTATTTAGCACCTCAGACAGAGACAGGGAATAAGCATGGGAGAACAATGCCCAGGAAGGGCAGAGGGGGTTGAATGCAGTGTAGTGTAAATATCATGCTGTATGAGGTGAAGTGCCATGAAACTTGTGAAGTGTGACTTGGGATATAGAGAGGAGAGCTTGCTGTAACCATTCAGTCCATTCTGTGCTTGGAGATGTGTGTGTGTAATAAATCGTCTGTCATGAATCTGCCTCTTCATTTACACACTCCACAATCTCATGGAAAGACAAGATAACCAAAATAGAAGTGTTGAAACGAGCTGGTCTACCATTAATGAAGGACATGCTAATACAGATGAACCTGAGATGGCTTGGACATGTTGAGAGGATGGACCACTAGCGTCTCCCTCGGCAGTTACTCTACTCACAGTTGTGCGAGGGCAAACGCAATCAGGGTAGACCAAGGCTCAGATTTAAAGACACTGTAAAAAGAAACTTGAAAGTTGGACATACGAGTTCCTGGCAGCGGAAGGCTAAGGACAGAGCTGTGTGGAGGAATCTGATCAGACTTAAATGAAACAGTCATTGTCGCCCACAACAGACTGCTATGATGACCAAAAAGCACCTCCCGACCGCACGTCATTGCTCAAGCAGGTCTGTGACCTGAGGATAACTCCAAGGAAGAGAAATGTGCAGTCCAAGTTTCTGTGGGAGAGAACTCCTGTGCAGGCACACTTTGCAGACCATATGCAAAAAAAAACAACTACATAATGTACTAAAATAAAGATGAAACTCCAAAAGGTAGAAGAGGGCTAACAAGCTAGGGGCAAAGTCCATCTCAAGCTGCCATGTTTTCACATTGTGTTTTATTTTAAAATCGCTGGCACAAATTGTTACCCTGTGAGGTAGCAATTATAGCAAGTCAGGTTGTGTGTAATACCTGCAGCTGATAGGCTCCGTCATTTCAGGCCATTGTTCAACAGGTCAAAGTGTAGTGTGCCAAAGTGCTGTTCTTGCTTCCTTGCCATGTGACCAGAATATAGCTGCAGTCTTTGTGATTAGAAAGTAATGTCTTCATATTGAGAGATTATTGCAAATGCAATTAATCACTCAGCACTGGCCAGTACTGTGTTAAAATCCTGCTGTCATATTCCTCTGTGCCATGGAGCTCTTGTGTAATCAAAAACGAAACAAGCAGAGCTGGGCATTTCCTTTATTACATACTGTATATAGTCAAGCAGGTTGTTCCACTTTTACTTTACTGAGAAGTTTATTATGGGATTTTTTGTGCTCTTTAGTACAGTTGTGAAGAAAAAAAAAAAACTTTTGCATTTAGCCACACTCATTCCAGTGATTTGAATTGAGTGTACATCCAATTTTTGAAGCTTTTTCAGTCATAGCCTGAAAACACATCATCATCACAGAAGCACTTTGGGGCAGATGATTTACCGTCTTTATACTGTACACCAAACTGTTCAGGATCTTCTGTATTTATTACACCATAGCGACCTTCTGATCCAGTGTACTTCAACTGTATTCCCTCAGCAGTCTGGGCTGCTCTGCCTGGACCGATGCCCCCACCACCCGGATCCCCGGTAGAAGACGGATGCCCCACTCTGCAGGTTTGGCATGACGACTTCATGCTCCTCTGTAGAAATGTTTGACACCACTGATCCTCCACCTTTATCAGTAGCTGAGTAATTCTTTACTTGGAGCAGGGAGAGTGACCTTGAGTCACATGACACCCACAGCAACAAAGAAACTCTCAGGAAAAACGTATTTTGCACAAATGCAGGAACATCTAATGTTTCTTCTCAATGCTACCACTTTATTAGCTAAATTACAACATGTCACTCATGGGGCCGCTTACTGACAGGAACATCTTTTCAGTGCATCACTCCACCTTCCACTTCAGCTGCTGCTGTTATTGCTGCTCCCAGTGCCTTCAGCAGCTTTGTTTCCACTGTGCTGACTTTTCACATGTTGAGTCATTTCCTTGCGGTTGGTTGTTATGTGGCCACACTGCACACACGTGTAACGCCCCCTAGTGTGTTCCCAAAGGATACGTCTTTTGCAAGCTACACCTGCATGAAAAAGATGAAGAACTGCATTAGGTTTGTGTTTCCTTTATTGTCAGACCATACTGTACCAAGGGAAATTCAGATTCTCAGGAAAATTGTTGCTTATCAATGAATCGTTAATCAATCAATAAGAGGAATCAACTAATGATTAATTAATTGATAACTTGCATCCCTAGTTTGGTATGAAATGATTAAATGTAAAACTTTGACCAAAGGAGAGAAATGAGATGCTCACCTTGCTTCTTCTTCCAGACAGCCGATGATCCAGTGGGAGAGTGGGGTGCTGATCCTGGAGCAGGCTGGACAGCCTCAGGAGACCTGGTCTGAGGCTGGGGTGGACCCTGGGGATCAAGAGCGACTTTGAGACCTTCTGGAGTTAGAGAGGGAGCCACATTAGAGGAACTGCTTGTGATTAAGGGAGGATGGGCTGCTGGAGTGAGCTGCTGAGGGGAAAGGGAGGAGGTCTCCTGGAGAGGAAGGATTGGGGGGCCCAGCTGAGGGGGGGCAGAAGTGTCTGGATGTGGAACAGCAGCAGAGGTAGTTCCATCAGGGTTTGGGGCTTGGGAAGGCAGTGGCTGGACAGTGCTGATTGATTCTAACTGCGGGGGGTCCTGGTCCATATCTTGTGGGCTGGAGTCTGGGTTAGTCACAGCAGCGGTGGCAGCAGGCTGAGAGGCTGTTGGTTCAGCTGGCTTTGTTTTACCACGAGACACTTTGGAGCAGGTGTGCAGGTGAGTGAGGAGGCCACGGTACGACCGCAGCTTAGTGCGACAGCTCTCACACCTTCAGAAACACAAACAGTCACATATGACTGGAAGCATCTGTATTACCACACTCAGTGTACATCAGTTCTGAGTCAGAATAGGGATGTTTCTAGATTTTTGGGGGCCCTATACAAGATTATGTTTGAAGGTCCAAAGTTCTCCAATGAAGAAGAGTTCAAATGCTTTAAAACTGGGGGGGGGGGGGGCTCTCACTTCCCAATAAAAATACAAAACTATGGCATAGAAAACAAATTAACCAGCATTCATATGAATGTTGCAAATTTACAATGACAAAAACAGTGAATTTGCAACAAAACTCACTAGTTCACAAGAAAAAAGTCAAACTGATGAAAACGTAAGATTTAGAAGTTGCAGATTTACAAGAAAAAAGTTACAGGTTTTCAATTCTCTCCAAAAATGCTGAGGTTGAGCCAATTTTAACTTTACTGTCAAGTCTGCAGACTGGAGAATTGCACTACTGTGTTGGATACCTTAATTTCCACAGTAAGGCGCCGTTTGAAAAGAATTCTACATCCGTGACCCAGAAGTCCCACCCTTTTGGAAAAAAAAAACTTTTGAGTTTACAAAGTCTGCCCTTGTATAAACATTGTTAAGCTATTTCACGTCTGTTTAAAAAAAATAGGCAGTGCCAGAGTTGGATTTATTGTCTCGATTAACAAACCACAATATCTTTGTGGTGAAGGACTCTTTATTTCAACTGAAAATGCCAAGAAAAAGTGAGTGAAGTGTGCTGAAGCCAAGTCGCTAGCATGCCAACGAGCCACCGACATTGAGCTTGGCCCTTCCGCGGTACTGGCTCAGCACGTGACCAGTATGTATTTAGCTGCTTAGCAACAGTTACTGGGTACATTTAGAGGGACTATTTTTTTCTCAGCTGTCAAAATAATGTTAAACAAACAAATCACAATATTTTGTCCTGTATTGCTGTCATTTAATAAACTGTGCTTGTGGAAGTGTTGTATAAAAGCAGTATTACAATCAAGGTCATACGGTATCAGTGAATAGAGTAACTACGGGTGTGTACCCCTTCTTGTGTTGTATTGCTTAAGTAACTTGCCCCCCCACCGGTCAGAGCACTACACAGGCCCACTCACTGGAAGAATATGTTGGGTTTGTAGTGATGCCTCATGTGTTCCATCAGTTTCTGCATGTTGGGAAAGGAACCGCTGCAGCCGATGGTGGAACACAGCAGCATCTTTCCTGAGGAGAGAATGCAGCAGCATTTACATCACGTCAGCTTACATTATTCACAACCAGGGTTTCTGCTACTCAAACAAAGTTCTGTTTAAGACTTTAAGGCAGCAGAATCAAACTGAAGAGCTTGTACCTGTGAAACAGCATGACATATATGATGACATTACAATTAGACATGTGCAAATACACAACTGAACTGAAATTACTGAGAAATAGGGGTCATCAACTCCAGCTCAAATTAAATTTCATCTTCACCGTGATGAATTCTGCCATAAATAGTTCAGTTATCAAAAACCAAGTTCAAAACCATCTCGGGGCTCCAGAATACCTCCCCCCAGGCCACAGGGGGCAGGGAGTGGGCGAACAACCTGAATCTGTTTTTCAATAGATTTGACCAACCGCCCTCCCCCCTGACTGCACAACAACCACTGCTGCCTCTAAAGATATCAAGTCCTGCTGCCCACTCCCCACTCCACCAACACCCCCCCCACTCCCAACACACAGCCCCCCATCCTGACCCTGACCAGGACCCAGGTGAGGACGGAGCTGAGGAAGATCAAGGCGAGGAAGACGCCGGGACCGGACGGCATCAGCGCAAAGCTCCTCAAGTCCTGTGCAGACCAGCTGTGTGGGATTGTGACGTATATCTTCAACATGAGCCTGAAACTGGGGAGGGTACCACAGCTGTGGAAAACATCTTGTGTGGTACCTGTACCAAAAACTTCCCACCCCAAAGACCTGAACAGCTACAGACCGGTGGCCTTGACGTCCCACTTGATGAAGACCCTGGAGAGACTGCTCCTTGCTCACCTCCGCCCCCTGGTGGAACCAGCGATGGATCCACTCCAGTTCGCCTACCAGCATGGCATTGGGGTGGAGGATGCGGTGATCTTCCTCCTTCACCGTTCTCTGTCCCACCTGGAGAAGCCCGGGAATATGGTGAGGATCATGTTCTTTGACTTCTCCAGTGCTTTCAACACCATCCAACCGATGATCCTGAAGGACAAGCTGCTGCGCGCAGGGGTGGACCAGCACCTGTCATCATGGATCCTGGACTACCTCACGAACCGGCCTCAGTTTGTGAGAACCCGGGACTGTGTGTCCGACACGATCATCAGTAGCACGGGGGCCCCCCAGGGAACGGTGCTGGCTCCCTTCCTGTTCACTCTTTATACTGCGGACTTCTCACACAACACAACACACTGCCATCTACAGAAGTTCTCTGATGACTCTGCGATCGTTGGTCTCATCTCCAACGGAGATGAAGCTGAGTACAGAGGGCTTATCCAGGACTTTGTGGACTGGTGCCATCGGAACTGCCTCCAGATCAAGAGATCCAGATCCTTTTTGCACACCCTTTCACAGTTCACCTCAAAGTTCAATCCACTATCAATAATCGTCCCAAGATATTTGTACGATTGTACACATTCGGTGGTCTGGCCTTTTAGTATGGTGACTTTGTGCCTGGGAGTTTTCCTCCTAAAGTCAATAATCATATCTTTCGTTTTTGTTGTATTCAGCTGCAGGTAGGAATCCTCACACCAGTGAACAAAGTCATCAACTACTGGGCCGTGGCCACTCTCACCATCCTGGAGGAGACTGACAATGACTGAGTCATCAGCATACTTTATAATGTGTCTGTTGTCATGTCTGCTCCGACACATGTTTGTGTACAGGATGAAGAGTAGTGGTGACAACACACACCCCTGAGGAGAGCCAGTAGAAGAGCACTTTAGGTCAGACAATGTACCATTGACCCTTACTCTCTGCGTCCTGTTGGTTAAGAAATCCAGAATCCAACCCACCAGATTATTGCTTAAATCAAATTGTTGCAGGAGCCTTTCAACTAAAATATGAGGTTGGATTGTATTAAAGGCAGAAGAAAAGTCCACAAATAAAAGCCTGGCGTGTGTCCCATTAAAATCCAGATGTTTAAAAAGCATGTTAAACAGAGTGACAGTGGCATCCTCCACTCCTCTGTGAGGCCTATAGGCAAACTGCAGAGGATCCAATGCATGTTCAGTCTGCTTTAGGACCTCACATCTGACCAGTTTTTCAAAAATTTTCATTAAAATTGAAGTCAAAGCAACTGGTCTAAAGTCATTTACCGTTTTAGGACAGCTGGATTTTGGAACGGGAACAACCACGGCATCTTTCCAGATCTTAGGCACATGTTGTGTCTGTAAGGACTTATTGAAAATGTAGTGAAATATAGGACTCAGTTCATGTGCACAGGACTTTACCAGGCGTCCACATATATTATCAGGGCCCTGACTTTTGTTCACTTTTACAGCGCGGAACTCCCTTTCAACATCCTGCCTCTCAATATTAAAGTGCTGATTGTCTTTGAGTTTCTGTTTCAAATCTTGGATTTCTGTGCTAAAATCAAAGGAGTCAAAACGACCATAAAAACAATTAAGAGCATTAGCCAGCTCTGTGTCTGAACTAAAACCATCTAAAAACACACGATTACTGCGCTCTGTGCTCTGAAGGCCTGCAATTTTTTTCATACTGGCCCAGGCCGAACCAAGTTTATTTGCTGCCATCTTGCTTTCCAATTCTGATTTATAATTCTGTTTTGCTCTTAAAATTTCGGCCTTTAGCTCCTTAGTGGCAACCTGTAGCGCAGAAACAGACCCCTGTTTAAAGGCAAGTGCTTTCCTCTGTAAGCAGGATTTAACTGATTTAGTAACCCATGGTTTGTTGTTGGGATATATTTTGACACGTTTACGTGGAACAAACTTATTTTGACAGTGAGCCATGTATGAGCATGTGAGCTCAGCCAGAGAGTCCAAATCATCCCCGCAGGCCATTATGAACATCTTCCAGTCTGTACAGTCAAAGCATTCCTGGAGGCTGTGCTCTGAATCTTCTGTCCACACATCAATGTCTCTCATCTCCACCTTGCCTCTTCTGAGAGCAGTTTTATATGTGGGCAGCAAATGAACACAGTTGTGATCTGATGATCCTAAAGGAGGAAGGGGGAGTGATTTATAGGCCCTCTCTATGGATCCATAGCACAGGTCCAATGTCTTTTTTCGCCTGGTTGGGCAGGAGACATACTGATGAAAGTTTTTAAGTGTCTTCTTTAAAGAAACATGGTTAAAATCCCCAAGAATGAAGTTTGGCGCCTCTGGAGAAATTGACTGCAGCCGCTGGATCACATCAGAGATGGTGCTGGAGGCGGAGTCAGCGTCTGCCCTCGGATGAATGTACACAACTGTGATGAAAAGTTGGGGAAACTCTCGAGGCAAATAAAAGGGGCGAAGCGACACAGACAGCAGCTCCACATGGGGTGTACAGATGCGCTCTCTGACCGTGACAGATGTGCAGTACTGCTTATTAATGTATAAACATACTCCGCCCCCCTGACGTTTCCCCGTTACCTCTTCCTGCCGATCCGAGCGCAGCGGAGCTCCAAAGCCGTCAATCCACAGGTCTGCGTCTCGATCATGCGCAGTAAGCCAAGATTCAGTGAAAGCCATGACGCAGCAGTTCTTAAAATCCTTCTGGTAACGTACGTTGCCTTGAATTTCCTCCACCTTGTTTCTCACAGACTGTGCATTCCCAAAAATGATCGAAGGAAGAGGAATGTTACCAAACTGACGTCTCCTAAGGCGCAATTTCACACCTCCACGTCTTCCACGCTTCCTCCTGCCGCTTCTCTTTTCACCGCTGTGTCCGTCTCTCAAAATAAAGTCCGGCAGCTGAAATCTGGGCGCAATCAGAGACTCTGCACCAGCTGTGTTAAAGCGCAGCAACATGTCCCTGGAATATTGTATTCTGCCCGCTATTCTGCTCGCCATGGAGCCGAACGCGTTTACCTCAGAGACAAAGAGCCACAGCACAGAAAGCAGTAGTGCGAGATATGACAGGAAATCCATGTTGCAGATACCAGGGAGCTGTTCGCCATATATTCCACCAACGCTCCAGGGCAGAAACGACACAGAGGATTTTCTAAAAACGTAAAAAAGTACAAAAAACACACACACGCACTATATCACCAAGCTGCTGGTCGCTGCGTGCGCATGCGCCCAAGTCCAAGTCTGGGTGTGTTTATATATTTATATATCTACATATTATTCCATCTAGCTACATTGCTCCGCACTGTGTGTGTTTATATACTTGCATATTTATTCCACCTAGCTGCAATGCTCCGTACTGTGGGTGTTTATATATTTACATATTTATTCCATCTAGCTACAATGCTCTGCACTGTGTGTTCATATATTAATATATTTATTCCATCCAGCTACAATGCTCTGCACTGTGTGTCTGTGTGTGTGTGTATATATATATATTTTATAGTAATACGTACATATGTATATTAGCTGCTCTTGCTTGCTTGTTTTTTTCTTGCCTTCTGATTGTTGCTCTGAGTGTTGCTATCCCTGTGCTGTTGCAATCCTGGAATTTCCCCGTTGTGGGACTAATAAAGGCTTATCTTATCTTATCTTATTAAGTTAAAAGTCACAAGTCTGTGAGAGAAAAAGTCATTTTAGTAAAAATAAAAAAAAATAATTGTGGAATTAAAAAGTCACAGATCTACATGAAAAAAAGTTGCAACTCTATGCCAAATGACCGCTGTTTGTTCGACTCATTTTACTTTGTTAAAATGTAACAGCAGAAACTACAAATTCACAAAATTTAAGATTTTTTTTACCCTTTTAATTCAAGAATCACAGTTTTCACGTTTTTCATGTGTGTTTTATTTAAAATGGAGAATTGAAGATTAATTGCCATTTTTAGGGATAATTCAAGCCTTAACTTTGGATGAACTAATTTAAGGCTTTTTCCCCCTTGGACTCCCAGACAACACTCCATACTGAAATTTAAATTACACACATTATTATGTAAGTGCAACATTTTTTATGAGGAAGAAAACTGATGGTGAAACCATGCAAATGTTTTCATGTTATTCTACTGGTAAAGTGATTTAATGATTTACTCTTATCTGTATTTTCATTGTTTGCTTCCTTTAAGAAATTGCTGAGCTAGTTTCTTACCTATTTTGTCAACACTGCCATTTGCCATAAGCTTCTTCAGTTTTGTTAGTAATTACTGCATTACCACTGCATACAGTTTTTTCGTTTTTAAATGGTGCCGGAGGCAGGGCGGCCGTACCAGCAGCAACTCTCTCGTGTCTTTGTGTTTCTGTTTATTCCTGTATATAGTGTGTCTCTTACTAACCAGGGCTCAGTAGGAATACTGAGACTAAGACTGGACCAACTTTTCTCTCTATTTAGCCGGTCTTTTTTTCTAGTTTTCGTATCTTTTCTCTTCCTCGGACAATGGAGATCAACAGAGGTGGGGGCGGACGCATTGTTTACACATGTGAACAGCTGATTGCACTGAGGAGGCCGGCGCCTGAAGCGCTGCGGCCGGCAGTGAAGCGGAGACACCACGGGCGAAGGGCTGGAGCGAAGGTGAGGAGGAGGAGGAAGAAGCATAAGCCAGCTGTACCGATGATCATCACTGGGAATGTGCGATCACTGGGAAATAAAACAGACGAGCTTACAGCGCTGGTCAGGACGCAAAAGGAGTATCGTGAGTGTAGTTTCATGTGTTTTACGGAGACGTGGTTACACTCACAGATCCCAGATGTAAACGTAGTGATACCTGGCTTCAGGACTATACGGGGGGACAGAGACGTGAAAAGCAGCAGGAAAAAGAGAGGAGGAGGAGTGGCACTTCTTGTTAATGAACAATGGTGTCATCCGGAACACATTTATGTGAAGGAAAAGTGCTGCAGCCCGGACACTGAACTGCTGGCTGTGAGTATGAGACCTTATTATATGCCGCGAGAAATGAAGTGCGTTTTAATTATTATCGTCTACGTTCCTCCATCAGCTGACGCAGCGGTGGCCTGTGACGTCATCAGCTCCACTGCGGCCACATTACTGGAGAAGCACCCGGATGCATTCATGGCCATCACGGGTGATTTTAACCATGTCTCAGTGGGAAAAACACTACCAAACTTTCACCAGTTTGTTGACTGTCCCACCAGAGAGAACAAAACACTGGATTTACTGGGTGCCAATGTCAGAGATGCATATAGTGCCACAGCTCTGCCCCCCATTGGTAAATCAGATCACTGCATGGTCATGTTAACACCCAAGTACGTCCCCCTTGTGCAAAGGCAGCCTGCTTATACACGGACTGTGAGGAGGTGGACACAGGAGGCTGCTGATGCACTGCAGGACTGCTTCGAGACGACGGACTGGAGCGTATTCTGTGAACCACATGGGGTGGACATAGACAATATGACCGACTGCATCACAGAATACATTGGATTCTGTGAAGACATGACCATGCCAGCTCAGACTGTACACACTGCTTCTCCAACAACAGACCATGGGTCACCAGTGACCTGAAAGCACTTCTGTAAAAAAAGAAGAGAGCTTTTAGGGCTGGAGACAAGGAGAAGCTGAGAGGAGTGCAGCATGAGCTGAGAGAGATGCTGAGGAGGTGCAACCGACCAGTTGCCCTCACATCTCATGTGATGAAGGTCCTGGAGAGACTGGTCTTAGCCCACCTGAGGCCGCAGGCGAAGACGTGGCTGGACCCTCTGCAGTTTGCATATCAGCCCCATTTAGGAGTTGAAGATGCTGTCATCTACCTGCTGCAACGAGCCCATCTGCACCTGGATGGTGGAGGAGATACTGTGAGAATCACTTTTTTTGATTTCTCCAGTGCCTTTAACACCATCCAGCCACTGCTGCTGGGTGAGAAGCTGCGGGGGATGAGGGTTGACAGCTCTGTGATCTCCTGGATTACCGACTACCTGACAGGCAGACCCCAGTTTGTCAGGCTGGGCAGTGTCTTGTCTGGAGTGGTGGCTAGTGATACGGGAGCGCCACAGGGGACTGTGCTCTCTCCTTTTCTTTTTACCTTATACACCACGGACTTTCAGTACAACACTGAGTCATGCCACCTGCAAAAATTCTCTGATGACTCAGCTGTTGTGGGGTGTATAAGAGGAGGAGAGGAGAGGGAGTACAGGGCACTGGTAGACAGATTTGTGGAGTGGACGGAGAAGAATCACCTGAGGTTGAATGTCAGCAAGACCAGGGAGATGGTGATTGACATCAGGGAGAGGAAGACGTCTTTTCAGCCACTGCAGATTAGGGGGGAGGATGTGGGAGTGGTTGAGGACTACAAATATCTGGGTGTCAGGATCAGCAGCGGGTTGGACTGAAGATCCAACACCGATGCTGTGCACAAGAAGGGGATGAGCAGACTCTACTTCCTGAGAAAGCTGAGATCCTTCAACGTGTGCAGCAGGATGCTGGAGCTTTTCTACCAGACTGTTGTCGCCAGCGCCATCTTCTTTGCTGCGGTCTGTTGGGGTAGCAGTATCAGGGCCAGAGATACCAACAGACTTGACAAGATTATCAAGAGGGCTGGCTCTGTAACTGGTCTCAGACCAGAGACCTTTGAGACAGTGGTGGAGAGGAGAACACTAAATAAACTGCGATCCATCATGGACAATCCTGGTCACCCCCTCCACCACACACTAGATAGACAGCGAAGCACCTTCTCCAGTAGACTACTACAGCTTCGTTGTCGAACGGCCAGGTACAGGAAATCTCTCCTGCCACATGCAATTTCACTGTACAATAACTCACTATGATGTTGTATTCTGGTCATAGCTATGCTGCCACACTGCACCTTACAGACTAACTGGTACCTCACTTTTCACTCTGCTCCTGATAGTCCTTCTTTGTGCAATGGGATGATTCATGTGTTTATACGGGTCATCAAATATTAAGCTATGATGTATATAGGTTCTATAGTCGTGTTAGTTTTTACTTTCCATGGGTAATCCCTTTGTCTGTCGTGTGTGTTTCTGTTGTTTGGCTGTCAACTGTCATGCTGCTGTTACATTGTAATTTCCCAGTTTGGGATCAATAAAGTACATCTATCTATCTATCTATCTATCTAAGTCAAGTGGACCCCGGAATCCAATCTGTACATGTACATTCTCAATCCAGTGATTTGTAAATGCGAAGCAGAACAAATGTAAAGTTGTTGGAAAGACTTTTCCCGGTCACCAATAAGTGTAAAAATATATATATGTAAGATGACAACGAAGCTGATCCAGAGACGGTTTTGGCTGTTTCTACTTTCAAAAGACTTTTCTTCTTCACTGCTGCTTCTCATCATGGCTGGCTGTGGAAAATCCACAGTCTGTGGGACTATAATGTTCTGAATGAGGCTTTAAAAAAAAATTATGAATCAGTATATAAATCATTGGGTTGAAAATGTACTTGTACATGTATAGATTGGCTACCGGGGTCCACTTGGGGTGCTCACTTGGTCAGGGGTCCACTTGACCGGATCCCATTACCATTACACTGTTCAGCTCCTGTTTCTGAAGCCGCTTGTTTTGAGCCTATGTTGATGACAGAGTAGCTTATTTACAGTGCAGAACCTTCATTTGTAAGTTCAGTTATAAACGGGGAACTGACCGGGCACGGACTCCGTTGGCATTTCGTGGTCCTTTTTGTGGTTTTCCATGGCACCGGGGTCCGTGTAGACCCGTTTACAGCCGTATATGGGACAAGACATCCTCCTGTTTCCTGAAATTTAATCAAAGGGCAAACAGCGCTTAACTCGTGTGTACATGAACCGCTCTGGACAATGTTAGCATGCTAACAAGCTAGCTGTTAGCTTAACTTCGCAGCCCCACAGATATACAGTTAAACAAAAACGAAGCGATTTTTTTTTTTCAGCTGCATACCTCCGTTTCCATTGTCAGGTGTCGGTAACACAGTGGTGCTAGCAGACATCGTTCTTCCCATATATCTCTCTCGTTTCTGTACCTCTCGACAACGACAGCTCTTCTTTACTCTTTTTTCTTCCCCCGTGTCCTTTTCTTTCTTGTGTGTAATGACAGATTGTAATTCTTCTACAGCGCCACCTGGCGTACCGGACCATATAGCACAGGCGCCTGTTTGAGAAAGAGGAAAAAAGAAAAAACGAACAAAAAACATATTCTGTTGCAGAGCCCTGGTTTCTGGCGCTCTCAGTGCATTAGAATAGGCTTGACATAACGGTGGATGCTTTTCTCATATTTGAGAATGTCTTATTTAAACTTGCAACTTCTGTGTCATAATTGTACTTTTTTGTGAATTTGCAATTTTTTTCTTTCAAAATTGTGTTTTTTTCTTGTTAATTTGCATCTTTTTCTCGTAAATTTGCACCCCCCCCCCCAAAAAAAATCTGTTTTTCTCATAAAGTTGACTTTTTTTCTCATAAATTTGAATTTTCCTCATAAATTCACAGCTTTTTCTTCTAAAAAGGAAACTATCATATGAATACTGGTTAAATTTTAATTATATTTAATGATTATTTTTTTTCTGTTCATCTAGAAAATTATCCAAGTTTCTTTTGTCTTGTTACTTTTGTTTTTAATCAGAAAAAACAGTGTCTTTTATTGTTCACCCAAATCCATTTCTTTCCTTAGTCAACTCACAATCAGCTTTACAGGATTTTTGTTAGTGCAAAACCTCTAAGACAAATCCAGCGAGCTCAAGCAAGTCTGTCTTCCTTCACAGTACAGTGCATCTGGAAAGTATTCACAGCACTTCACTTTCCACATTTTGTTATGTTACAGCCTTATTCCAAAAGGGAATAAATTCATTTTCTTCCTCAAAATTCTACACACAATACCCCATAATGACAACGTGAAAAAAGTTTTTTTTTTTTTTTTTTTTAGATTTTTGCAAATTTATTAAAAATAAAAAACAAGCAAACTAAGAAATCACATGTACATAAGTATTCACAGCCTTTGCCATGAAGCTCAAAATTGAGCTCAGGTTCATCCTGTTTCCACTCATCATCCTTGAGATGTTTCTACAGCTTAATTGGAGTCCACCTGTGGTAAATTCAGTTGATTGGACATGATTTGGAAAGGCACACACCTGTCTATATAATGGCCCTTTTCCACTAGCATCAGGAGCCATATCCTACACAGATCCTCATTCTTGATGATTTTCCACACAGCCAACACCGGCCCCTGCTTGTACACATTGGCCTACAACTTCCAGTCATATACAGCCCAAGGAAGATGCGCTGGAACTTCCGCAAAGCCAACTGGAAGAAATTCAGTGAAACTCTGGACCGGAGCGTTGTTACCATCCCACTCCACACCATCACTGTAGATGAAGCATACAACCGCTTCTGCAGCGCAATCTTCAAGGCTGCCCATACTGCAATCCCACGAGGCTACCGACCCCTCTATGTAAAAAAAAAAAAAAAAAAAAAAAAAAAAATCCAAGATGGCGCCGCGGATGGCAGCCACTGGCTTCTGCTCTCTGATGTTTTTGATAATTTTGTGTGTTTTTTTGGACTTCTGCTCTTCTGTCCGAATCACCTATTCAAGGGAGGAACTACTTTCACTCAGACTACCTCCCAATGCAACTTCTCCGCCAGTTGCTGCTGCTGATCTGAAGTTTTTTCAGTCAATCTTAGCTGTGGGAGCAGCGGCTATTGGCGCTGGCCGGAAACGAAGGCGGCGTGGTAAACGTGCCGGTGCGTTAGTCAGGCTGAAGAAACGAGGATTTTGCACGCCGCTCCCATCGATCCATCTGGCAAATATCCGCAGTTTGGCGAACAAAATGGATGAACTGCTGCTCCTGACTCACAAAAACCGGGATTTTAGCAGATCTGGCGCCCTTTGTTTCACGGAGTCCTGGCTGAGTGAACACATCCCGGACAGCGCGGTGCGTCTGGACGGATTTCAACTGTTTCGCGCTGATCGCAGCCGAGAATTTTCTGGAAAGACTAAGGGTGGTGGAATCTGCTTCTACATAAACGAAGGTTGGTGTACTGATGTCACAGTGTTGAAGAAGTTTTGTAGCCCTAACCTAGAGTCACTGTTCATAAACTGTAAACCCTTTTATTCACCGCGAGAGTTCTCCTCATTTATTCTGGTCGGAATTTATATCTCGCCTGCTGCTTGTACAACAGAGGCACTGCAGCTCCTCGCTGACCAGATAGCAGAGGTGGAGTAAAAACATCCAGACTCTCTGCTTATCATTCTGGGTGATTTCAATAGAGCTAATCTCACAAATGAGCTTCCTAAATACAGACAGCATATTAAATGTCCCACCAGGGACACAAATACACTTGACACTGTTACACAGTTTTAAGGAATGCCTATCATGCCGTCCCCCGTGCAGCTCTGGGTTTTTCTGACCACTGTCTGCTCCATCTTATTCCAACATACAGACAGAAACTAAAAACTTCCAAGCCTGTTGTAAGGACTGTGAAGAAATGGACTGAGGAATCAAAGCTGAAGTTACAAGCCTGCTTTGACTGTACAGATTGGAGTGTTTTTGAAGCTGCAGCCATTAACCTAAATGAACTCACTGACACTGTGACATCATACACCTGTTTCTGCGAGGACATGTGTGTGCAGACCAAGACCTTCTGCATATACAACAACAATAAACCCTGGTTCATTCCTAAACTGAAGCAGCTACGTCAGACCAAGGAGGAGGCCTACAGGACTGGTGACTGGACTCTGTACAAGTGGGCCAGAAACATGCTGACGAAGGAGACCAGGCTTGCTAAGAGGAGCTACAGTGTGAAGTTACAAAAAAACTTCTCAGCAAACAACTCTGCTTCTGTCTGGAGAGGCCTACGGAATATCACCAACTACAGGAGACCATCCCCCCACCCTGCGGAAAACCTCCAGCTGGCTAATGACCTAAACAGCTTTTACTGCAGGTTTGAAAAGAACCTACAGTTCTCACCTCCCACCCACACAAAAGGATTATCTGCAGCCCCAGGAACTCCATCCCTCCTCCACTCTGACCTCCCACCAGCACTAATGATCTGTGAAGAGGAGGTGCGCCGGGTCTTTCAGAGACAAAAGATCAAGAAGGCTGCAGGACCTGATGGTGTGTCTCCGTCCTGCCTGAGAGTCTGCTCCAACGAGTTGGCCCCCATCTTCACCCGGATCTTTAACAGATCACTGGAGCTGCGTGAAGTGCCTTCCTGCTTCAAACGCTCCATCATCATTCCAGTTCCCAAGAAACCCTCTATTACAGGATTTAAACGACTACAGACCTGTTGCCCTGACCTCTGTGGTCATGAAATCCTTGGAGAGATTGGTGCTGAACCACCTGAAGGTCATCACAGGCCCCCTGATGGACCCACTGCAGTTTGCCTACCGGTCAAACAGGTCAGTGGATGATGCAGTGAATATGGGACTACATTACATCCTGCAACACCTCGACTCCCCAGGGACGTACGCCAGGATCCTGTTTTGTCGACTTCAGCTCAGCGTTCAACACCATCATCCCAGGCATTCTTCATCAGAAACTCCTCCAGCTCAAGGTGCCCCCCCTCCACCTGCCAGTGGATCTCCAGCTTTCTGACTGACAGGTGGCAACAGGTGAAGCTAGGGAGATTTACATCCAGCTCCCCGAAAAATTAGTACTGGCGCCCCCCCAAGGATGTGTCCTATCCCACTGCTCTTCTCCCTCTACTCCAACGACTGCACCTCAGAGGACCCTTCGGTGAAGCTCCTGAAGTTTGCGGACGACACCACAGTCATCGGTTTGATCCGGGATGATGATGAGTCTGCATACAGGCGGGAGGTGGAGCAGCTGATCCTCTGGTGCAGCCAGAACCATCTTGAACTTAACCCAGCCAAAACGGTGGAGATGACTGTGGATTTCAGGCGACACCCCCCTTCATTCCCCCCACTCACCATCCTCAACAGCACAGTGTCCACTGTGGACTCCTTCAAGTTTCTGGGTACCACAATCTCCCGGAACCTGAAGTGGTCCTCCCATATAGACACTGTCCGGAAAAAGGCCCAGCAGAGGTTGTTTTTTCTGCGTCAGCTCAAGAAGTTTGATTTGCCTCAGGAGCTGCTGGTTGTCTTCTACACCGCCATCATCCAATCTGTCCTCTGCTTTTCCATCACTGTCTGGTTTGGATCTGCCACTAAACAGGACAAGACCAGACTGCAGCGGATCATTAAGTCTGCGGAGAGGATCATTGGTACCGACCTACCCTCCATTGAGAACTTATATCGGTCCATAACCAGGAAACGGGCGGGAAACATCTGTGCTGACCCGTCACACCCCGGCCACAAACTGTTTGAACTTCTATCTTCTGGTCGTCGTTACAGATCACTGAAGGTCAAAACCACCCGTCACAGGAACAGTTTCTTTCCTCAAGCCATCACTCTGATGAACTCCTAACATTCACCTAGTCCTACCTGTTTGCTGTACTCATGACTTTTCATCCATTATTACATTGCACATAACTCTCACACTGCTTTTTACTTCATTCACATTATATCACTGAATCTGAGTCCACATTGAAATACTGTGTGATTGTATATTTTTTCATATATTTCTGCAAAGTGTGGTTAGTCCGAGTAAATAACTGCATATATTCCTGTATATATTTGCATCCTTTTATAGAAACGTGGACAGACTGTAATTTACTGTACATACTCTGTCATTGAATCCTTATTTAAATCCTTCACCTGAACAACGAGAGCAAGTTTTTAGCCAAAGTCAAATTCCTTGTATGTGTTGTGCATACTTGGCCAATAAAGCTGATTCTGATTCTGATGTCCCATGTTTGGACGGAGAAAGTGCTGCCCTCCTACAATCCTATCAAACATCAGGGGACCCAGAGATAGCAGACCATCTCATTGATTCGCTAAATACAGCCCGGCGAAAGAAATGGGAGGAGACAGTTGCTGACCGGAGCTTTACCCACTCTAGCAGGAAATGTTGGAGCCTCATCCGTCGCCTAGGAGCTGCACAGAAGCCCCCTAGCCAAAGCAGAGCATCCGTCACACCCAACCAAGTTGCATCCCACCTACTGACTATCGCCAAAGCACCCCAAGACAAAGACACCAGAAGAGCAGTTACAACTGAGCTAAAAAAACACCCAAAAAATGCCTGTAGAGGAAACGAACCCTGAACCCTTCAAGGCTGCTGAACTGGAGAAAGTCCTACAGGCCTGAATGTGGAAAGGCAGCAGGATACGATAACATTCTTCCCAGAATTCATGAAAAATCTTGGCCCCCGAGCCCTAACCTGGTTGACACAATTCTACACAAGGATCACAGAAACAAACTCTATCCCAAAGAAATGGCGGACAGCAAAGGTCATTGCCATCCCAAAACCTGGCAAAGACCACAAACTACCAGCAAGCTACCGCCCAATCTCCCTACTCAGCGTTCCTTACAAAATCATGGAGCGCCTAATACTGCAACGCATTTCCCCAGAAATAGAGGATATTCTAAGTGTGGATCAAGCAGGTTTCCGCAAGGACCGCAGTACAGGAGAACAAGTACTGGCCCTAACCACCTTCATTGAAAATGGCTTCGAGAGCAGACTGAAGACAGGGGCTGTGTTTCTCGATCTTACAGCCGCTATGATACGGTCTGGCACAAAGGCCTCCTCCTGAAACTTATAAAGGCGATCCCTGCTTGGGCAACGGCAATTATAAAAACCCTGCTGACCAACCGAAGGTTCAGAGTCCACCTCAGTCAGAACACAAGTGCATGGAGAATGCAGAAAAAACGGACTCCCACAAGGCTCAGTTCTAGCTCCAACTCTGTTCAACCTCTACATAAACGACCTGCCTACTACAAAATCCCGCAAATTCATCTATGCAGACGACATCTGTTTGGCATTCCAAGCACCAGACTTTGAACCACTGGAACGGGTGCTCACGGAAGATCTTGCTAAACTGATCCAGTTCTGCAAAATCTGGCGCCTAAAACCAAGCCCAGCAAAAACCGTCTCCAGTGTATTTCATCTCCACAATGCAAAAGCTGCCAGAGAACTAAACATCCACCTGAGCGGACTCAAGCTTAAGCATGCCCCAAATCCAACTTATCTTGGAGTGACCCTTGATAGGACCTATCCTTCAAGGAACATCTAAAGGGGACGGCTGCCTTAAGGTGAAAGTACGAAACAACCTGCTCTGCAAGCTCGCTGGTGCAAAATGGGGGGCGGCAGTCTCCACCCTGCGCACCTCAGCACTGGCCCTTCATACTCTGTAGCAGAATATTGTGCCCCTGTGGGTCCAGGTCATCTTACACACACCATGTAGACACCCAGCTCAACTCAACCATGAGAACTATAACTGGAACAATCCGCTCAACACCACTCCCCTGGCTCTCTGTACTGTCAAACATAGCCCCTCCACACATCCGGCGAGCAGCAATAACTCAAAGGATGCACCAAAAAGTTAAGATTTTCCTCACTTACCAATCCATGCAGATATCTACACCCCACCCACTGCCCGACTTTCATCCAGAACGGCCGATCCGATTTGGAAAAACCCTCCCCCAGCTGACTTTACCATCCAGACAGCTTGGCAAGAGGAATGGGAGACCAAGGAGGTCCCAAACAAACAGCTGGTGATAAACCCCAACCAACAGGTCCCGGGCACCAACCTCCAAGGAGACAGTGGTCTACACTCAATCGCTTCAGGACTGACATGGCCCCTGCTTGGCCAGCCCTTCACAGATGGGCAGTAGCCCTAGCCCCACTGTGCGCATGTGGAGAGGAGCAAACTATGGAAACACATCATAGAGGCTTGCCCGCTCCAAGACTGGAAGGAGGATTACACACCCTCCATACAGCAAACCAGGAGGCAACTGCTTGGCTTAAGGACTTTGCATTCACTAAATAAATAAATCCTTGAGATGTTTCTACAGCTTAATTGGAGTCCACTGTGGTAAATTCCGTTGATTGGACATGATTTGGAAAGGCACACACCTGTCTATATAATGGCCCCTTTTCCACTAGCATCAGTTTGGCCCAGTTCGGTTAGGTACAATACGCTTTGTAGGCTTTTCCATTAGGGACTGTAACGGTTACTGCCCTGATTTTTTCAGACTGCTCTCAAGTGGTTCTATCTGTGCCGTACCAACCTGAAAATGTGACGATGTGGGAATTCATCAGTAATATTTCCCACTCAGACGGAATGGTCATGGGGGGTTGGTGTGTTGATGTGAACAGCGACAAAGAGAATGGGAATTGCCAAAGGCTTTCATGTTAATGCAGCACCACAGGTGACTGAGTGAGCTGGATGATATAAAAGGATAGGTGCCTGTGACCAGTCAGCCTTTTTGATGTTTGTGATTCTGGTTGCATGTGAGAGAGAGAAATCTAATGAAGTCTGCTCTGCTCCGGAACCGCCTCGCCTGATTATTCCTCTCTCCAATGGTGACCCTTGACACACAATGGAAACTCGAGGCGAAACACCCCGGAGACGACCCGGACGGGAGGTTGAAGCAACGTTGTGCGCCATTTCAGTCAAACTCCCTGACTTTTGGCTACACGACCCCAAAGTCTTGGTCTCTCCACATCGAGGCCCCAGTCGTGCTCCGGGGAATAACGGCGGATGACCGCCAGATACTAGTACGTGTTGCAGCACTGGATGCACACACAACTCAGCAGGTGGCGAGGCTGCTCCAACAGCCCCCAGCCCCCATGACAAATCGAGCGCTCTCAAAACCGCGATGACCCGGGGTGCTATACGCTCTGACTGCCAGAGAGCGGAAAGGCCTCCTGAATGCGCTCTGAGTTGGGAGACAGGTCGGTGGTCGAGTTAATTGAGAAGATGTTGGAGCTGATGGGCACAGATGACGGGGTATTTCCCTCTTTGCCCACCTTTCCCTCAGTAATCTCCCAACGGCTGCCAGGGCAGTCCTTGCCAATCGCCGCTGCTGGCCGCACGCAACTACCAGGTGCTAGCGCAAGAGGGCAGATCGGGATTATCCTCACCACCAGAGCCCTAGCAGTGAAGCAAGCGGGCATCGGAACCCAGCAAGATGGCCAGTGGGGGCCCAAGGAGCCAACGATGGTGGCTGCAAGTGGAAGCCAAGAAGCACCGAAGAAGAGACACACTCTGCTTCTACCGCCGCTGTTTTGGAAAGGAATGCATGCTGATGCGTGCCCACCGTGCCAATTCAAGTGCTGCGGGGAAACGCCAGGGCCGGCAGTCGGTAACAGCCTGCGACCGCCGTGTGAAACGAGCAAGCTGCTCTATGTGACAGACTCACGCTCGGGGAGACGGTTCCCCTCGTGGACTCCAGTTCCCAAAAGAGTCTCATCCTGCCGTCCTACACAGACCGGCTGGCTGGAAACTAGTGGCCCCGAGCTGATGGACGCCAAACCAGCTCAGACATTAAGAACTTTTGGTCGAGAGGACACTGACTGTATCCTTGCATGACCGTCCATACCAATGGCATTCTTCATAGCGGCATGCAGCTTCCCCATTTTGGGCCCCTGATTTTTTGGTGTGCACACGGTTACTAGTCGATGAGGCTAACAGACGGCTGATTAATGCAAGTCTTTTGATCTTCTCCGTGTACCCAGCGAGAGAGGAGCCGGGCCCCACAACGCCTAGCCACCGTCACAGCTCCAGGGGTAAGTTCCACACACTACTCACCCAGTACCAGAGTCACGGTCCAACCTTTTCGGTGACGTCACTAAACACGGGGTGGAGCATTTAATTACCCACCATGGGGCTGCACTGTTCTTCGCATGACCTTAGGGTTGATGGAACTAAACTGGCCATAGCCGCGTGAGGAGTTTGCCAACTTGGAAAAAGTTGGGCATCATCAGAGCTCAGGACAGCCCAATGGGCATCCCCGCTACATATGGTTCCTAAAGCCGAGGGATTGTGGCAACCGTGCAGAGATTTCCGCAGATTGAACAACGCCACAGCGCACGACCGCTACCCGATCCCCCATATTCAGGATTTTTCCGTTCACCTCACCGGGGCACACATTTTTTCCATGATAGACCTGGTCCGCGGTTACCTCCAGGTCCCGGTGTGCGCTGAGGACATACCTAAGATGGCGGTAATAACCCTGTTTGGTCTTTTTGAGTTTTTATGCATGCCTTTTGGGTTAAAAGGCACGGCGCATGATGGATGCGGTGTTGTGCAATCTGCCGTTTGTGTTTGTCTACCTGGACAACATCCTGGTGGCCAGCGCATCCGAGGACGAACACGTAGCCCACCTCAGGACAGTTTTCCAGAGGCTGGAGGAGCACGGATTAATGATCAACCCGGTGAAGTGCCAGTTCGGGGTGATGGGAATCGATTTTTTGGGCCACCGCATCTCACCGGAGGGCGCAATACCCTTATCGGACTTAACTTTTATAACCGTTTTCTCCCCTGGGCAGCCCAGCTCATGCAGCTGCTGTACGCTGCGCTTAAGAAACGGAAACTGGTGGACAGAGTCGACTGGACTCCTGAGCGAGAGTAGGCGTTTTCCAAGGTTAAAACAGCCCTGGCGAACGCCCGCACTGCTGGCACACCCGACCCGGCGGCTCAGATAGCACTCACTACCGACGCCTCGGACATGGCCATAGGGGCCGTCGTGGAGCAGCGTGTCGCCGGCTTTTTGGCAGCGCTCGCCTTTTTTAGAGGTCTTTGTGCGACAGTGAGGTAAATACAGCGCGTTTGACAGAGTTACTGGCTCTCCACCTGGCCATACACCGCTTCCAGTTTTGGCTGGAAGGGCGCACCTTCACACATTTGTAGACCACAAGCCGCTAATGCACGCGATGGCCAAGGTTTTGGAACCATGGTCGGGCCGGCAGCAGAGACAGCTGGCAGCGATCTCAGAGTTTACGACCGACATTCAGCATGTGGTCCGGTAAACTCACTGTGGTGGCGGACGCCTCTCGCGCACATTAGTGGCCCCATTCTACGTGGGGATAGATTACACGGCCATGGCCGCTGAGCAGATTGGCGATTGAGGACGTTTGCACGCTCCAGTCTGGACCAACAGGGTTAAGGTTTGAGAGCAGAGTACTGCAGGACAGGGGGCCCCGCCCTCCAATCTGTGATGTCTCCTCGGGCTGCCACGGCCGGTGGTCCCACGCGCTTGGAGCCACCTGCATTTTTGAGTTGGTTCACTCCCTGGCGCACCCAGGAGTGCGCACGTCAGTCAAAATGGTGGGAGTGAAGTTCTTCTGGCCGAGCCCGCGCAAACAGGTGAACGAGTGGGCTACAGCCTGCGTAGTGTGCCAATGAACCAAAGTGCACAGGCACACAAAGGCCCCCTTGGAGCCATTCCATATCCCTGCTAAGCGGTTCGGCCACGTTCACGTGGACCTCGTGGGCCCCCTCCCGCCATCGCATGGGTTCATGCACCTCCTGACAGTGGTGGACCACACCATGTGCTGGCCCGAAGCAGTCCCGCTAGCTTCCACCGCGTCCGTAGAAGTTGCACGCGCTTTTTTGACGACATGGGTGGCACGTTTCAGCGCCCCTTTGGATATCGCATCCGATCGGGGCCCGCAGTTTGTTTCCGACCTCTGGTCCACCATGGCCCAGAGCCTGAGCACCACACTTCATCGCACGTCCGTGTACAACCCCCAGGCCAATGGGTTATGCGAGCGTTTACATAGATCGCTTAAAGCAGTGCTCAGGGCTTCGCTTATGGATGCAAATTGGGTAGACCGGTTGCCGTGGGTTCTATTAGGGTTGCGTTCAGCACCGAAGGAGGATTTGGCAGCCTCCCCAGCAGAGCTGGTTTTTTCCCAGCTGCTGCGGCTCCCAGGGGAATTTTTGCCAGACAACCCCACGCCTAACACCGATCCATCCCCGCTTTCACCGCATAGCGCAGTGGCAGGGACAGTACCCGGTCTGGTTCACCTCTGTTTTCCACGCGCTTTTGCAGACAGAATGGTCATGGGGGTTGGTGTGTTGATGTGGGGGTTGGTGGGTTGATGTGAACAGCGACAAAGAGAATGGGAATTGCAAAGGCTTTCATGCTAATGCAGCACCACAGGTGACTGAGCGAGTTGGATGATATAAAAGGAGAGATGCCTGGGACCTGTCAGCCTTTTTGATGTTTGTGATTCTGGTGCATATGAGAGAGAGAAATTAATAAAGTCTGTTTTGCTCCGGAACCACCTCGCCTGATTATTCCTCTCTCCACAACGTAAAAACACTGCAGGCCACTGATTGGTCTGGGCGTAATATCATGAGAGCAACGTTTGAGGCTGAATGAATTACAGAATCTCGAGCCGCCATTTGCAAAGATTCGTCCGTGAGCCAGCAAGCAAGCGTCATTATAAACAACAACGATAGAATGGCTTCTCAGAAATCATACCCACAGAAATCAACACCGCAGTCCAGCAGAGTTTTCTGTGCCTTTCGGCTGATGACAGAATCCAGAGGGGACTAGACGGAGCCACCCGAAATGAATTTATGGCCGTGGGAGCACCCAACTTCAGCAGTTGAAAGCCGTGATAGTCGGGTATAGAGTACGGTGAGTGATGTGATATGATGTGATATTATGCATCTTTTATGTTATTTATCCCAGCAGTGGAAAGTTCACTTTGAACAGACAACAACATTGTCTCTTTTGTGCAGCTAATGAGCTAGCTAGTTAGCTGTCAATGCTAACTCCGTGCGCTCCTTGTGTTTTGCGCATGTGTCGACAATATCTTGTGCCGTATTAGGGGTTCACACAAGAAAAGGAGCAGATGGCTGCGACGAAACAGGCTTTGTTGAAACACACCCTTCAACACAGACAGGAGGGGAGGTCGTTCTCACAGACCTCCGTTTCAATAAGGGTTGCACAAACACATGATCAGTCTTGCTCTAATTCTACCTATAACACTGCTGGGTCATTATAACGCAGCTATAATGACACAGTAATAACATTTTAACACACACGAAAATAATGTCCTCTGCTGGTAAAGCATGCTGGGAAAATCCCCGCCCCACTTAACACAGCCCCGACGTTACACTACCCCCCCCCCCCGGACTGGTTTCTGTCCCCAGAATAATAGAAGTCCAACTCAAAAGTCCAGCACGAATCCGTCCAGGTGTCAGGACGGCCTCCGTTGCCGGCGACCAGCACGTACAGGCCCACCAGTGTCCATCAGCATCTTGGTTGGAGAATCTGGTTGGGGTGAAGGCACCGGCTCGACCAGCAGCGGGGCGGATGGCTGATACGGGGCGAGACGGTCACGGTGGAGTACCACAACCTTTTCTTTAGCCTCACCATGTACACCACATCCGACAGTCTCTGTAGAACCACGCACGGTCCTGACCAATGGCTCGCCAATTTCGGTGACCGTCCTCTTTTCCTCTCAGGGCAGAAAACTCAGACTCGATCTCCTGGTGCACAGTCCCTCCCCTGGCAGCGGGAGTCATATGCCCGCTTCTGCCGACTCCCCGCTGCTGCCAGGGCCTCCCAGGCGGGCCGCTGGCCCGCGTCCAGCCACTGCCGAACCTGGGAAATGACCAGATCTCTGTCCTGCTTGCTCTGTAGCTGCTGCGGGCCAAGGGCCTCTGTGACATCACCGCTAGGGCAAGCTGCCTGATTATCTGAGGGGAACTGTGTGCCGCTGTGTTATTCCTGCTCATAGTGGTCCAGAGAGCAGCAGCCCGTAGGATGGCCTGGTCTCGATCCTCTGCCCGCTGGCAGTGACGACAGTCCAACAGCTCCCACAGCTGGCGTGTCTGTCCCGATTCCAGCCCGCTGCAGCTCTGCTGGAACAATTCCTCGACCGCCTGCTGTGTCTCTGCTGACATGTTGACCCCTCCCATTGCTGTCCCTGTGTGTGCTCGTGCTCCCTCTGCTCGTGCTGGTGGCGCCGTTGTGTCCAGTCCTCGCGGTGGCCTGCCTGGTCCGGTTCGTCCTGGCGGTCCCTTGATCACGCAGGCCTCCGGGTTCCTTCCCTGGATCCCGCTGCGGTGCGTGATGGTCCGGGTTCCCAGCTGGAGGGACGGTCTGGCGGTGTCGATCTTCGCGTTCCACGCTGCGAGCAGGTCAAGTCCAATAATGCAGGGGTCTTGGATGTCAGCCAGCCAGAATGGGTGGTTTGTGTTCTGGCTGGCCATCCCCACCACGAGAACTCTCGGCCCCCCCAATGTGGTGTGCTCACCGGTAGCTGTGGTGATGTAGCGCCCGGTGGTTCCCACCCCTGCGGTGTCATCTCGTCCGTGCCCAACAGCACACCGGGTTGGACCAAGGAGATGGTAGAACTGGTGTCAATCAGAGCCCGGATCGGCGTCCTGTCCAGGCTGCACTGTAAATACATCCCTGGCGAATGTCCAATTCGGACCACACACGGTGACAGCTCATCGGTTTGTCATGGGGTGGGTGCAGGGCAGTACCGCGTGATGTGTCCTGGCTCCCCGCAGCGGAAGCACTCTTCCTCATGCTGCAGCGGCCGTCTTCTCCGTGGGTGCGCCTCCGTGGTCTGCCGTAGCTCCTCCTCCTCCTCTTTGCTCTCAGCCGTGGCCTGGAAGGTTCTTTGTCTTGGTGCCAATGTCTCGGCTGTACGATTCATCAGCGGCTCCACCCGCTCCGCTTCTGCCACCACAGTTTCCCAGTTGCTTGCGGCGTTAATCCGGACGTGGCTCTGGAGCTGGGCCGGGCGGAGACCCCGGATGAAGTGCCAGAGGGCGAGCTTCTCCACTACTTCTGGCTCGAAATCCGAGTAGCTGCGCCGTGTCAGCAGGCGTATGTCCGCTGGGCAGACTCCTAGGCTCCCCCGGCTGCCTCGCCGGTGGTTGGCCAGCTGTTCCTCTGCGTGCTCAGTGTTGGCCGCTCTCCCAAACCGCCTCCGGAGCGCTCCTTGTAGCGCTCCTTGTAGCGCTGGCTAGCTGCAGCGTTCCTCGGGCAGGAGATTGGACAGCGTGCGGAGAGCCCTTCCTTCCAGGGCCAGCGCGACCTGCACGGCGGTCTCTTCGGGTGGCCAGCCGTTCAGCGCAGCAGCCAGCTCGACCTGGACCAGGTAGTCGTCCAGCAGGGTTTCACCGTTGAAGCGGGGAATCTTGGCCCGCTGCTGGATGGGTGGGACGGTCGCCTCTCGGTCGATCGCCGCTCCTGGTCGCAGTGGAATCGCCGGCCCGTCCTGCCCTGAAAAGGGCAGGGAGCGGGGCTGGTTTGCTCTGCCCAGCCCGCCCTGCCTTGAAAAAGGCAGAAGGCGGGGTACGCTGGTCCCATCGGGTCCACTGCTCCGTTCATCCCGGTGAGTAACTCCGGGGGTCGGTGTCTCAGCTCTGTCGTCCATCCACAGCTGAGCGATGAATCGCTCCAGCTGCTAGATTTCCGCTTGGATCCTGGCTTCCATCTGCTCCATCTCCCACTCCTGACACCAGTGTGATGTATTAGGGGTACAACAGAAAAGGAGCAGATGGCTGCGATGAACAGCTTTATTGAAACACACCCTTCAACGCAGACAGGAGGGGAGGTCATTCTCACAGAACTCCGTTTCAATAAGGGTTGCACAAACACATGATCAGTCTTGCTCTAATTCTACCTATAACACTGCTGGGTCATTATAACGCAGTTATAATGACACAGCAATATAATGACAGTAACATTTTAACACACACGAAAATAACGTCCTCTGTTGGTAAAGCATGGTGGGAAAATCCCCGCCCCCCTTAACACAGCCCTGACGTTACAGTCTGATGAAATAAGCTAGTTATAATCCTGGTGAAAAGGGTGGTTTTTTACATGTTGCACTTTTGTGCTGTGCGTGTACTGAAGTTGTGTGTATTTTCATTCTAGAGTCCGGCCAGCGTCTGCTGTGACACTGGCAACGTTTAGCTGTTATGAGTGGTAAGTTGCACATCCCGTTATTTTTTTAGTAGTGGTGGACAAAGTACTCAGATCCTTTGCTTTTTAAGTTAAAGCATAGGTAAAATGCCAAAATTAAAGTAGCACAATTTCCACTTAATATGAAAGGGACTGAAATGAGATTTATTTGATTGTGTGAATATTAATTACAGAATAATTGAAAATGAATGGCACATCCAATATTAGCCACTGTAAAATAAACCACTTGTTTATTTATTTATTTTTTTGTCAGATCACTTGTGTGATCCTTTGTGAGTTATATTCATAATAGTGTATCTTGAACTTTGGTGGCTAAACTTTTATTGATAAAAATTACATATTTTGACTGAGCGACTCCATACTCGGGGATGCACACCCTCAGTTAAAGTATTAGATTCCATTCAACTGAAGGTATCAACTCATTCTGATTGCTGAGGCCACAGTAAAAACAAATGATTTTAAACATTACCCAGCCCTTGTAAAATCTACTTTACTGAAGTGCAGCTGTTATGTCTGGAAATAATGGAAGTCGGAGTCTTGTTCATGCAGCATAGAACTCTCTCTTTACTACAGCGAACTTGGAACTATATACAGAGTGGGCCATGCCCCCTTGACGTCACCCTGTGGGTGGGCATGGCACCGCCCACACACACATTTCCCCCCCCTTTAGAAAAATGTGAAACCACACACACAACTGAACCTCCCAAATTTAGAAACCTGAATCACGGACTAAGAACAAGGAGGAAAACCTATTATATTAGAACAAACCTATCACATTCACACAAAACAACTCAAACTTGGACCAAGTGTGTGTTTATATATTTACATATTTATTCCATCTGGCTTCAACGCTCAACACTGTATGTGTGTTTATATATTCATATATTTATTCCATCTAGCTACAATGCTCCGCACTGTGTGTCTATATATTTATGTTTATACGTACATATGTATACTCGCTGCTCTTGTTTTTTTCTTGCCTTCTGATTGTTGCTCTGAGTGTTGCTATCCCTGTGCTGTTGCAATCCTGGAATTTCCCCATTGTGGGACTAATAAAGGCTTATCTTATCTTATCTTATCTTATGTCTCTTTAAAAATGTACAAAATAATCCCATAATACTCATACATTCACTCCCATGCACACCAGCATTCAATATATACAAACTGTACATAATCACATATATTCAGATATTTACACAAAAGTCTTTTATTTTAAGTAATACCAATGTCTCTTGGCAGCCACCATCTTCTATACCACCACGGAGGACCTGGGCAGCCCTATGGCATCAGTAAGCCCAGCTGCTGCCTCCCCCCAGGATTGAAACACCCCTCCCTTGCCAAAATGTCTCTACCCGCCAAAACCTGTTTTTCTTCTCTGGGCTGGACCTCGCCGCTGACCCGCAGGGGAACCCGACCAGGTCTCCCGTGCCCACCACGTCATCTCTGGACCTCCTTCCTGTGTTGGGCTGTCCCGCCGACCTGGTCTGAACTCTTACCTGATGAAGGCATTTGGCGCGCTGTAGAACAGCGTTAATTTGCTCTGCTCGGCTCTCTTTTCCTCCAGCCTCGGTAGCCTTCCTCACGGGGACCCTGCGGTGCTGTCCGGTTCCCACACCAAGGGCAACGCAGCCACCGGCACCGGGGTCAACCTTCGCTGGGTTATCGTCACTCCAGTCACTATCACCTCTCAGCTCGCCAGACCAGCTCGTGTCCTGAACCGCGCCATCAACCACGTCTGGCTGTAGCTGCTGTCCCTTGGGGCTTTCAGTGACACTCCCATCAGCTCCATCTCCCGACCCGGGCAAGTCGTCATTGCTTGTGGCCCCCTCGCTCCAGGTGTCCCGCTGCATTGCCTCTGCATCCTGCTGCTGCTGCTCACCTCCGGGGCACACACCATCACCTTCGCCGGGCTCGTTCACTGACCTGGGCTCCTCACTGCTGCATCCAGCGCTCTCAGTGCTGGTGCTCCGCTGCGTCGTCATCGTGTCCTGGCTCTTCCTCAGAGCTCTCAGCACGCATGGTCCTGCTCTCCTGCTCTTCAGCTTCCATCAGTGGGGCTGACTCCTGCTCTGGTTCTGGCCGCTGACCGTGCGACTGCCTATTTCCAAGGTGAATCCCAGCTCATCAAACAGGTCCCACCCCATGACATTTTCACCCCGGCATGCCACCTGGAACCGGAACGCTGGAAGAGTTTTCTCGCTGTACTGCACAGTCAGCGTGATACTCCTGCCATTATCGGAGTCCTTGTCATCCGGCAGTTCCACCGCATCCGGGCCCCGGGGTGTGAGCCTCCGAACCCAGGCCTCACTCACAATGGACCACGTGGCGGTGGTGGCTATCAACATGGGCACCCTCACGCTGTCCAGCTTCACCACCCTTTGCGGTCCCGACCATCCTTCGGGGCGCGCAACGTTTACACCGTGTCCACTGTTGTCAGTGGCCAGGGGCTCCACCACACGTGGCCCCGGTTCTGCCTTGAGGCCCAGCTTGGCGTCCTTAGCTTTGTTTTGGCACGAAACTAGCCTGTCAGCTACCCTGTCCATAGACTTTGACTGAGCCGTTAGTTTTCACAAGCTAACTAACTCTGTCGTCCCAAGAGCCAAAAGTTCCTTTGCCCGCAGCTCTCCAGCCATCGTCTGCTCTGCGAACTGCACTATATATACAGTATCTACATGTAGTCAGCAATACTCGATATGATATACAGTATATCCAGTAAATCCATGTATTTCTCCATGTAACCTTGTGACTGCGTTATTTTAATTGCTTTTAATCCTAGATCCAGTTTGTTTTGACTTAAAATGCATCATAATTGTTAAATATATCTTATTATACCTAACTCAGTACTGTTTACTTGAAATATATATTTTACGGCTAATATAACCCCAAAACTACAATATGGCACCTGGCGATCAAGTTTTGGCAGTTGATCATGTTTTGTCACGACACCACTGACTGGAGCAGGTACATCCCATGATGTCTCAACAGTCTGTGATTTTCACACAGATCAGAGCAATTTGTTGCACAGGAAGCTAAACGTTTCTACAGACATTCTGAAGTTCTGTAACCACTGCACATTCGTGAAGCCAGGGTGACAATCTCATCGCTGGGAGCCTGTGTTGAATGCCCAGACCCACGGTTTGAAGTGATAATTTTGCCACAAGAGAGCCATCTGAAAACACACACAGAGAATACATATTTAGTACCTAATAGCGAATAACTTGCTGACATTACAATGTAGTATGGTGGACTTAAAGCAAAGTAGCATTCGCAATCATTAGCTTACCTTCATATGTGATGTAATTCGTATCCTCATGTCTTCCGATTTATACTGCTCTGTATGGTTTCCTAAATGCTCCAGTACTTTTCCAGAGTGTGTCGTCTAGCCACCTATAGCCTTCTGCTCTCCTTTTGCTGTCCCTTTTCTGCCTTTACTCTGGCAAAAAAAAGCCAGAGACCTCAGTAACCTCGTATCTTCCCATCTTGTGTTTTGCCGGGTCGCTTGTTTTACGTAACGGAAGGATTGCGCCGCCCCTCCCTGTAAACAACTCCCACCACATTCAAGCGGTATTCTGGTGTAATGGAAACACAAACAGACGGCTGTACCGGGCCAAACAGGTACTAGTGGAAAAGGGCCATAAGGTCCCACAGTTGACAGTGCATGTCAGAGCACAAATCAAGCATAAAGTCAAAGAAAACTGTCTGTAGACCTCTGAGACAGGATTGTCTTGAGGCACAAATCTGGGGAAGGGTACCCCAGAAAAATTTCTCCTGCTTTGAAGGTCCCAATGAGCACAGTGGCCTCCTGCCACAGACTGGGGTAACGGTTCATCTTTCAGCAGGACGTCGACCCCAAGCCACAGCCAAGATATCAAAGGACTGGCTTCAGAAACAACTCTGTGATGAAAGCAGATGAGACACAAGCTGATGACACAGAACTTTATTCTCTCCAACACAGAACAGGACTCTGAGTGCCAAAGCGAACTCCTTTATACACTTTCTTCCCGCCTCTGGCACCCAGGGTAAGCACATTAATGTACAAGTTACCAAGCGTGTACACACATCAACATACACATTAACATACACATCACAGAGCAAGGCTTAATGCAATGTATTCGCACCCGTGCATCCTCAGGTGTGAACCTGGCACAGCGGGGGTGAAAGGCATGTGTGTCATGGCGCCCGCAGGGCCATCATCAGTCTCAGCTGCGTGCACACCTGCTGCCAATCGTCAGCGGGCTTTAAGAGCCAGGCCTGCCAGCGACTCAGCACGGAGCCGTCTGTCAAACTCATGAGGACACGTCTCTTGTCTCCAGCCACATCTTGGCTCAACCTCTGACTACGAGCAACACATTGAAGCACGTAAGCTTAACCTCCACTTACCTTGTCAAGTTCCTCTCCCCTGTGCACAGGTGGACCTCCCTGGCGGCAGATCTTCTCTCCCCGGCGGCAGCTCAGCTCCACATCAGCATCAGGGTAACTCCCTCTTTCCCCGGCACAGAGCTAGACGCTCTTTCCCTGGCTGTCGCCTGCAGGGCAAACCGGAGCCCAACATCACCACCTGCAAGAGTAAGCGACTGTCTTTATTACGGTCTCAGCGTTGGTGCAGTGTTAACGTCTCTGCTTTGTCTCCATAGGGTTGCCAGGCCGAACGGCGTCCTGCTCTGCCCCAGCACGAGTCCTGCACTTCACGCACCACATTGTACATACACACACTCACAACAAGACACGGAGTTGATAATAAACAGGATACTTGATTCTCTCGAGTCTGTCTTCTGTCCCCTGGGTCCAGAAATTATGTCCCAGTACGGCTCCGTCAGAGCGACCCAGCGGACAGCGTGCTAGCACGCCGTTTTAGACACTTAGAAGCTTGAGTAGATCAACTAGCTTACCAACAGAGCGTTATCCTTACCCAGTTAACCCCTAATTAACAGCCGGTTGGGACGTCTGGATGGACAGCGGACATTCCCACCGCCCTTCCGGGGGCTCCACTGGGCCCCGCTAGCCCCCCGCCCTAGCCAGGTTTAGTAAGGTCCCTTTGGTCCGCCTCACACTGGTGCCCACACCCGCACGCTTCAGTGGGAAGCTCGGGAGAAGAAACCCCGGGGTGGTTTATCCTGCTATGTGAGATGGTTTTTCCAGCGAGTACCATGGGGACTTTCCTACGGATCATAGCAAGATAGCGCTACATCGACAACCTGCTAGAAGTTAGCGGCGCTAGCCTGGGCCTATGCCATTATGCTAAGCCCCAGTTATGCTAACTTAACAATTCAGCGGTTTCTGGCCGATTTCCATGAGGCGTTTGACCACTCCGACCGGACCCCCCCCCAAAACCGTGCTCACCACCGGTTGTTAAACCTTCGACAGGGCGGTAGGTCCGCTGCGGACTACGCGGTCGATTTCCGGGTGGTAGCCGCTGAGGTCAGGTGGGAGGACGCCTCGTTGTGTAGCATTTTTATCCGTAGCCTAAGCCCAGTCTAAGAGACGAACTAACTAGGTTGGATAAGCCAGAATGACTAAATGGAGCTAATCTCCCTTACCATTATCTTGGATAACAAGGCTGAGGGAACAAGCAGCCGAGCAAAGAGCTTCTAGCCGCTCGACGTGCGCAGTTTTTCCGTTCCTCACAGTCACCCCAGTTGTCTCTGCCCTCTCCGGAAGGACTTCCAGGGCAGGAGGATATGGTAATGGGCGCTCAAGAATTCCGCCTGCTGAGAAACAGCGCCGTAGGAGTTAGGGCTGTGTTTGTATTGTGGTAGCAGTGCACACGAATTGGAGAATTGTACAAGTCGGTTAAAAAGAGGAGGTCCGTGGGTCACAGTAGGGGGGACTCACAGATGCATCCAGTCCTAACCCCTCACCAGCTGCCTCGTGGCCATCCGATTCATCCATAAACACACTGAATACTCCACTCATGCACTGATTGACTCGGGGGCTTAAGCAGAGTTTCATATCAGGAGACCCTGGCAACCCGGTTAGGGCTCACCTGTCAAACTCTCCAGCCACCGCTCAAGCTGATAGCCCCTATCCAAGCCCCGCTAACAACTATTTCTCAGCAGACCGCCCCAGTGTCGGTGATCGTTTCTGGGAACCACCGAGAGGATCTACGCTTTCTGGTGCTGCCCTCCTCCACTTCCCTGGTCATCCTGGGCTACCCCCTGGCTGCGGCTGCATAATCCATCTTTGACTGGCAGACAGGAAGCATCTCATCCTGGAGTTCGTTCTGCCTCAACGTGTGCCTGCAGTCCGCGGCATGTGCCCCGTCGGTGTCTGTGGCCCCACGCACGTCCCCCCCAGATCTGTCCAAGGTGCCAGCTGAATATCACGATCTGGGGGGCGGTTTTCAGTAAGTCACGGGCGATGTCCCTTCCTCCCCACCGCCCTTATGACTCGCTATTAATCTCCGGCCTGGTGCCCCACTGCCGTCGAGCTGTCTGTACAGCCTGTCTGCTCCGGAACGGGAGGTGATGGATACGTATATAAAGGAGTCGCTCAGTTCAGGGATCATCCGCCCGTCCTCTTCGGCGGTGGGGGCAGAGATTCTTGTTCGTTGGCAAGAAGGACGGCTCCCTGCGGCCATGTATCGACTTCAGGGGTCTCAATGATATCATGGTGAAGGATAAGTACACCCTGCCCTCATGGACACGGCATTTGATTCCCTCCAGGGGGCCTCTTGGTTCACCAAACTCGACCTCCACAACGCGTACCATCTCGTGCGGATCAAGGAGAGAGATGAGTGGAAGACTGGCTTCCGGACCCCAAGCGGACACTTCGAATACCTGATGATGCTGTTTGGGCTGACTAACGCTCGGCCGTCTTCCAGCGCCTGATCAATGATGTTTCTCCGGGATTTCCTGGGCACCCTTCGCTTTGTCTACCTGGACGACATCCTCATCTTCTCCCGATCGCTTGAGGAGCACCGGGTGCAGGTGAGACGGGGTCATCCAATGACTTCTGGAGAACCAACTGTTCGTGAAGGCCGAGAAATGCGAATTCCATGCTAACAAAGACGTCTTTTCTCGGCTTTGTGATTTCCCACAACCAGGTTTCTCCCCAACCCGGCCAAGGTCAAGGGGGGTGGTGGACTGCCCCCCCCCCCCTCCAGGAAGCAACTCCAGCAGTTCCTGGGGTTTGCCAATTTTTACCGCCGCTTTGTGCCCAAGTATAGCATGGTGGCCCGCCCACTGACCTGTCTCACATCCCCGAAGGTCCCCTTCTACTGGACGGAGGAGGCTGCAGCAGCATTCGGCGCACTCAAGAGGCTCTCCAGTGCCTGGTCGAGGTGGACGCTTCGGACTCCGGGGTGGGGGCAGTACTCTCCCAGTGCTCTCCGATAGATGGGGTGATCCGCCCCTGTGCCTTCTTCTTGCACCGCCTGTCTCCAGCAGAGAGGAATTACAGCATCAGCAATAGGGAGCTGTTGGCAGTTAAACTCGCATTGGAGGAGTGGCGCCACTGGTTGGAGGGAGTGGCCCAGCCTTTTGTAGTTTGGACCGACCATAAGAACTTGGAATATCTGAGGACTGCTAAGCGGTTGAACTCCCGTCAGGCCCGCTGGTCCCTGTTCTTCGGTCGGTTCGACTTCACGATCACCTATCGTCCCGGGGACAAGAACGCTAAGCCAGACGCCCTCTCCAGGCAGTTCTCGGCGGAGGTATCCGAGGACCAGGAACAAACGATCCTTCCTCCATCCTGCGTCATGGGCGCCCTCTTGTGGGACATCAGGGAGAAGGTTGTGAAGGCGCAGGAGACTGAGCCTGACCCGGGAGGTGGCCCCTCGGAACGGTTGTTTGTCCCTACGCCGGTCCAGGGTGAGGTCATTCAGTGGGCTCACGCCTCGAAGTTGGCGTGCCACACTGGGGTGTCTTGCACGATTGAGCTTCTCCAGAGGTCATTCTGGTGGCCGGGCTGCAGAAGGACGTCAATGCCTACATCCGGGAACTTCGCTCAGTGCACCACCGGGAAGTCATCCTCCTCCCCCCCGGCCAGACTGCTCCACCCCCTGCTGGTCCCTAGTCGTCCCTGGTCACACATCGCCCTGGATTTCGTGATGGGCCTCCCGCCATCCAATCATTTTACAACGGTCCTGACCATTGTTGATCGCTTCTCCAAGGCAGCCCACTTCGTTCCCCTCCGGGGGTTGCCGACGGCACGGGAGACAGCGGACCTGTTGGTTCAGCACGTCATTTGTCTTCATGGGATCCCCACGGATGTTGTCTCGGATCGTGGGCCCCAGTTTGTTTCCCAGGTTTGGAGGGCGTTCTGTCACGCGCCGGGGTCAACAGTAAGCCTGTCATCTGGTTACCACCCTCAGAGCAATGGGCAGTGCGAATGAGCGAATCAGGAACTGGAGGCCGCCCTACGCTGCGTTATTGCCTCCAGCCCTTCTTCTTGGAGCAGCCACCTGCCGTGGATTGAGTACGCCCATAACTCCACGGTTTCTTCAGCGATTGGGATGTCCTCCTTCAGGGCATCTTTGGGGTATGACCCCCCACTGTTTCCGGAGGAGGAGAAGGAGGTGGTGGTGCCTTCTGTCCACGCCCATGTCAGGCGCTGCCACCGGCTCTGGACTACCACCCGCAGAGTTCTCCTTCGAACCACCGAGCGTAACATCAGGACGGCCAATCGCCGCGGGAGACCAGCTCCCGAGCACAAGGTGGGTCAGCAGGTATGGCTGTCAACGCGTAACATTAATTTGAAAGCAGAGAAACGCAAGCTGACCAAGCGTTTTATTTGGCCTTATCCTATTGTACGTGTGATTAACCCTGTGGCTGTTCGCCTAGCTCTCCCCCCCTCCCTCCACATCTGCCCCAACCTTCCATGTTTCACAGGTGAAACCTGTCTGTTCCAGCCCCCTCTGCCTGCCCCCCGCAGCTCCACCTCTCCCGATGATGATCGATGGCCATCGGCGTGGGGAGTCACTACCATCCTGGATGTCCGCCGGCGGGGGTCGCGGCCCTACAATACCTGGTGGACTAGGAGGGATTCGGCCCTGAGCATAGGTCCTGGGTATGTCCATCTCATGTTCTCAATAAACAACTCATCCGTGACTTTCACCGGACGCACCCGGATAAGATAGGGCAGGTGCCAGGAGGCACCTCTAGAGGGGGGAGTACTGTCATGGTGCCCGCAGGGCCATCATCAGTCTCAGCTGCGTGCACACCTGCTGCCAATCGTCAGTGGGCTTTAAGAGCAGGCCTGCCAGCGACTCAGCACAGAGCCGTCTGTCAAACTCACGAGGACACGTCGCTCATCTCCAGCCACGTCTTGGCTCAACCTCTGACTACGAGCAACACGTCGAAGCACGTAAGCTTAACCTCCACTTACCTTGTCAAGTTCCTCTCCCCTGTGCACAGGTGGACCCTCCCTGGCGGCGGATCTTCTCTCCCCGGCGGTGGCTCAGCTCCACATCAGCATCAGGGTAACTCCCTCTTTCCCCGGCACAGAGCTAGACGCTCTGTCCCTGGCTGTCGCCCGCAGGGCAAACCGGAGCCCAGCATCACCACCTGCAAGAGTAAGCGACTGTCTTTCTTACGCTGTCAGCGCTGGTGCAGCGTTAACATCTCTGCTTTGTCTCCATAGGGTTGCCAGGACGAACGGCGTCCTGCTCTGCCCCAGCACGAGTCCTGCACTTCACGCACCACATTGTACATACACGCACTCACACACAAGACACGGGTTGATAATAAAAGGATAATTGTATTCTCTCGAGTCTGTCTTCTGTCCCCTGGGTCCAGAAATTATGTCAGTGTGATAGAATATTTCAGTTAGATAAGAATGCTTTACTTATATTTTAGTTAGATAAGAATGTTTTACTTTAGAATGTGCTGATTAGATAATAAGAGGAACACAGTGTGCTTGCTCTAAATGTCAGTTAAAAGGTTTCAGTGCTTACAGCATACATAACAGGATGTGGGTTTTTAGCTTTGCACACATACACCCTCCATTGTTTAACAATGAAGACTTGTTTCTGCTTACACATAGAAAAATGGAGAAACATGCTTGGGTAAGGGGTTGCGATAAGGAACTGAAAGGAGACAGTAAGAACATCAACAGGAAACATCTGCCAGAGACCGTTCCAGGGGAGGAGGCAACCCAGTCCTGACCAGCTCAACAAGAAGATAGCCATTGTGTGAGGCTGTGGGGGAATGCCCCCGAGCCAGAAGACTTTATATACCTTTTCCTTTATTTTTGGGGGGTCTTCTACAGGTTGTGCTGAGACAGACCCGCAGCTGTGATATTCTCTGCATGCTTCAATAAACAGATAAGTTGAGGAATAGTCCATCTCATGTGATTTTTTTTTGTAACTTAGATTTTTATTCATTTTTCATCATATATAATGCATTCAGATCACATTCTACATTTAAAAAACAAAGGGGTTAGGGTAGGGAAAAAAAAAAAAAAATAAAATAAATAAATAAATAAAAAATAAAAGGGGGGGGGGACAAATGTTGGAGCATCAAGTTTTTAGTTTCCATCTCTTAATTCTTCTGGTTTTTTCAGTGTCTTTGGTTATTCTTTCAATTTCTGCCTCGTTGTTGCACTTTGTAGTGTGTCCATTTCCGCCATTTTTTCTCCCATATTCCTTCTTGCATTCTTCGTCGATATGTTAGTTTTTCCATCATACGTATGTCCTCAACAATGTCAGTCCATTGTTCTTGGTCAGGAAGAACTTCTGATCGCCATTTTTTTGTGATAGTTTTTTTACATGCAATCAACAAGATTTTAACTAGATATCTGTCCTCAGCCTGTATAACATTGTCTTTTTTAAGATCACATAAGTACATCAGGTTACAGTTCATTGGTATATTATATCCTAATATCCTCTGTATTGTCACATGCATAGATTTCCAAAATGATGATATTTTGTAGCATTTCCAAAACATATGTGAGTGGTCTGCATTTTGAGCCCCACATCCCCTCCAGCATAAAGATTGGGTATTTGTATATTTTCCTTGAATCTGTGGTGTAATGAAAAAGCGAATCAGGTTTTTCCACCCAAATTCCCTCCATGCCCTTGAATTTGTTGATGTGTGTTGTGTTTTCCATATTTCCTGCCAGCTTTCTTCTGTTATGTTTAAATTGAGCTCTTTCTCCCATTTCTCCTTTATATAGTTACTTGTATGATTGTTTGTCATAAGTTTCTGATATAGTTTTGAAATAATTCTTATTTTATTTCCTGCATATGAGCTTAAAATAAGTTGTATAATCTCGTTCACATCTGTTTGGAGGTTATGCCTAATCTTCTTCATATAGTAATCTCTCATCTGCAGATATCTGAAAAATTCCGATCTTTCTAATTTAAATTTTCTCCTGATATTTACAAAGCTCCCGAGATCTTTTTTTCCGATATTGCCCCATGCTGTGATTCCCTTGTTCACCAGATTTTTGTATCCCCTATCTTGTTTTGCCGGTTCAAACTGACTGTCAAATGCTACCCATTTCAATAGTTTTATGTCTTCCCTTATATTATATTTTTGTACTTTTTATACCACAGTTCTAAGGTAAATTTAGTGATTGGGTCTATTTGTTTGATTTGCTTATATGCATCTTTATCCCCTATTATGCTTTGTACTGGGAGTCCCTCAATTTCCTTTTCCATTTCTTTCCATTTTGCCTCATATCCCTCGTCGCACCAACATATGATATATCTTATTTGTGCTGAGTAGTAATATTCCTTTAGACTCGGTAGGCCCATGCCTCCTTTCTCTTTTGGTAATTGGAGGGTTTTATTATGTATATTAGCTGCTCTTGCTTGCTTGTTTTTTTTTTTTTTTGTTTTTTTTTTTCTTGCCTTCTGATTGTTGCTCTGAGTGTTGCTATCCCTGTGCTGTTGCAATCCTGGAATTTCCCCGTTGTGGGACTAATAAAGGCTTATCTTATCTTATCTTATCTTATATTTCACTCTTGGTTTTTTACCTCCCCAAACAAGTCTCGATATCATCCTGTCCCACTTTGAGAATTGGGCATCTGGAATCTCTGTTGGTATAGCCTGGAAGAGGTAAAGTAATCTAGGTTGTATGCTGATTTTGACTGTCTCAATTTTTGAATTCAGATCCATATTTAAGATTGACCATCTATCAATATCTTTTTTTATTTCTTGTTCCAACCTATCATAGTTTGCTTTATATATTTTGCTTAGGTCTTTAGGTATGTTCACTCCAAGGTATTTTATTTCTTTTTGGTTCCAGTTTAGTTTGATCTTATCAGTTATCTGGTTTAGAGGGTTATAGTGGAATGTCAGTATTTGTGTTTTTGTTATGTTTATCTTGTATCCTGATAATTTTCCAAAATTTTCTATCAAGTTCATCATTTCCATTATTGATTTATCTGGTTGTTCAAGGTAAACTATAATATCGTCTGCAAATAGCCCAATCTTGTGTTCCGCCCCCTTTATTGTTACACCTTTTAATTTCTTATTTTGTCGTATCGCTTGAGCCAATGGTTCTATGAACAGAGCAAACAAGGTGGGCGATAAGCAGCATCCCTGCCTAGTTGATCTTTGTATATTTACTTTGTCTGTTAAGCTACCGTTTATCTTGATTCTTGCCACAGGTTCTTGATATAGCGTCCTTATGCATTGTACTGATTTTTCGTTAAATCCAAAGCGCTCCAGTACACTATATAGGAATTTCCAGTTAACCCTGTCAAATGCTTTTTCTGCGTCTAAACTCATTATTACTGCGCTTTTCTTTTCTTTATGTATTTGGTTAATTATATGTATTGTTCTCCTGATATTGTCATGTGTTTGGCGTCCCTCTATGAATCCAGTTTGATCATCTTCTATCAATTCCATCAAGAATGTCTTTATTCGTTTACATATAATTGTTGTGTATATTTTATAATCTACATTTAATAAAGAGATTGGTCTATAGTTTCCGCATTGTTCTTTATCTTTCCCTGGTTTTAAAATAACTGAAATGATTGCTTCGTTCCATGTTGGAGGTATTTTGTTGTTGTTCAGCGTCCAATTAAATGACTTTAGGAGTTGTGGCGTGAGTTCTTCTATAAACAGTTTATAAAACTCAGAGGGGTATCCATCACTACCTGGTGATTTATCGTTTTTAAGTGACTTAATCACATCTCTGATCTCTTGTGTTGTTATTTCTGCTGTTAGTTTTTCATTTTGTTGATTTCCTATTGATGGCAAGTCCAATGTGTCTAGAAATTTTTTGATATCTTTAGTATTTGTTTCTTCAGGTTGCGAGTATAGTTCTTGGTAGAAATTATGGAAAATTTCTTCGATGTTTTCTGGGTTAACTGTGGTTTTATTTGTGGTGGGGTCTTTAATCTTGTATACATTATTCATTGTTTGTTGTTTTCTTAACCGTTTTGCCAGCAGTTTTGTGGCTTTTGGCCCCGTTTCATAATATTTTTGCTTTAGATATCTATTTTTCCTTTCAATTTCATCCATTTGTGTTTCTTTTATCTTTGTTTTTTCTTCTTTAATTTCTTGATATATTTTTGGATCATTTGTGCTTTGATGTTTACGTTCTAATTCCCTCAGTCTCTCACATCTTTGTTCATACGCTTCCAGTTTAGTCTTATTTGCTTTTCCTGTTTCAACAATTAATTTACCCCTTAACACGGCTTTTAGTGCGTCCCATAGTATTGTTGGGTCCACTTCTTCATTGTCATTCTCTTGGATATATTCGTTTATGTTTATTTTTATTCTTTCTTTCATTTTCTCATCATTTAACAGTCCTACGTTAAGTTTCCATGTTGTTTGTCGTTTTCTATTGTTTAAATATATTTCCATGTATATAGGATTATGATCTGATATTTCTGCCCCTCCAATCCAACAATTTCTCACCCTGTGTCTGTCACCTTCATTCATAAGGAAGTAATCTATTCTAGAGTGTACTTTATGGGCTGCTGAATAATGTGTATAGTCTTTTTCGAGTGGGTGTAGGTCCCTCCATATGTCTACCATACCCATTTCTGCCAGTGAGGTTCTTATGAACTTTGTTACATGTTTTTTTGTCTTCTTAACACTTGTTGTGTCAACTTCATGATCCATGACAGCATTTAAGTCTCCTCCACAAATTAGGACTCCTTCACTGTGTGTTGCTATGAGATCAAACAGATGTTGAAAAAAACCCTTGTCACTTTCTGGTGGGGCATAGATGTTCACTAATGTGATCTGCATACCATCTATTCTTCCCTTTATTATTACATACCTGCCTTCTTTATCCTGGATTTCCTGTTCACTTTCAAATTGTATTTTGTTTGAGATTAGTATCATAACCCCCCTTTTTGCTCCTCCCTTAAATGAACTGTAGTAGGAGTTCTTATAGCCAAATCTCTTTAGTTTCACATGTTCTGCCTTGCTCAAATGTGTCTCTTGCATAAATATAATTTCAGCTTTTTCCTTCTTGAATTTTCTTATTATTCTTTCCCTTTTAACAGGTGAGTTCAGACCATTCACGTTTAGTGTCATTATCTTAAGATTTTTACCCATATTCATGTTTTTCCATTTTTTTAACTTGTGCTCCTAGCCCCTTTAACAACAAAAATAACACATATTTATATAAAAACACATTAAAAAAACTCGACCTCCGTACTTTGGGCCTTTCTTCTGCCCACTGGTCCCTGTTGGTGGGTGGGGGGTTTGTCTTCACAGAGTGAAGGGCCCTCCCTAGACTTCTAATTACTATCAAAGTAATAGTCATAAGTCTAGAAATGTCCAACAAATATCACTTAAACCTCTCCTAGCCGTCTGTTTCTCTTTTACCTTGTCTTCTTGGCCTTCATTTCTTCTGTGCCTTTCTTAATCTTTGTTATGATCTAGGCTTTCAGTTGAAAGCCTTGTAGTTTGTCCTGGGCCCGCTGCTCTACGTCTCTCCCCCTTCTTCCGCCGTTCACTCGTCTCCACTCCGTCTGTCGTGGTGCGTTCAGGGCCGCCGCTGCTCCAGCCGTCTCCTTCGGCACGCTCACCTCAAGGCCCCGCTCCATCATATCCCGCGCTGCCTCTTCGGCCGTGTTGTAGGTTCTTGTGCTTTCCTCCCAATGAATCCTCATTTTCGTTAGCGGCGTTTGGAATCTAATTTTTTTCTCTTTCAGCGTTTTTTTTAATATTGGCATATTTCTTCCGCTGCTGCACGATTTCTGTCGGGTAGTCATGGTCAAAAAATACCTGTTTGTCGCCGATTCGTATCTTTTTTTTCCATGCTTGCGTCAGGATTCTTTCCTTTATGTCATATTTCACAAAGTTTACCACAACTGACCTGGGTGGAGAGTTTGTTTTCGGGTTCTGTGCCGGTGTTCTGTGCGCCTGTTGAATCTGCAGATCCGTTTCTCCGGGTATTTCCAGTTCTTTTTTTAAGAACTGATCCATGAATTTTGTCATCGAGTTGCCTTCAATGCCCTCCGGAATTCCAAAGATGCGCATATTGCTTCGTCGGGATCTGCTCTCCAAGTCGTTTATTTTCTCCTGCATCCTCTGCGTTTGCGTCGTCAGGGTCTGTAGTTGTTCGTTTGCCTCGCTTTTCCAATCTTCTAGTTCCGAAATTCGGGTCTGCGCTTCTGTCATACACGCCCGCTGGGAGCGCAGCTCCTCCATGTTTTCCGTTAATTTACGCTCCATTTCTCTTCGGAGGTCCATGATTTCCTCCTTAATTTCTTTTTTCAGTTCCTCCTTAAGAGCCGCTAAATCCTGTTGTAGCTGTCGCTTGAATTCTCTTAACTCTTCACCCAAACTGGCGATGCCAGCGTTCATGTTGTCGAGTCTGGTGTCCTCCATTTTCTCTGCTGTGGACATCTCGTTTTTTTGGGCTTTGCGTACAGCGGTTTTTCCTGCGTTGTTGGAGAGGAATTCTTCAATTTTACCCTGTTTTTGTCCTTGTGCCCGGTTCCTTCGTGTTTTCATCCCTTAGTTTATTGATTCGTTTATGTCGAGTTGGCCATTTACCGATGATTTTTAATCCGGCTAGGGAGAGCTCTTTGTTTAAGTGTTATGTCTCTCCGCCATCTTCCCGGAAGTCCATCTCATGTGATTTTTAATCCTCTGGTGCATTTTAAATGGTTTTGTGCTAACTGTCCAATTTCGAACACACTTTTCAGAAGAAAGTTTTACAACTTGGTGACCCCAACGTGATTGGCCAGTTGGCCGACTCCACTGGGGCATCGGAGGTGACCGGACAAAAAAGTGTTTGCCTGTATACTACAAACAATTCAGGGCCCCGATCTCACAAAGTAAGCAGGAAGTCTATTCTAAATTCCTGTAGAATTGTCTGTGGTATTCAGTCAAAGTAAGTCTTTTTGTCATAATTATAATTTTTACAAAAATTACAAAAAATTTTTAGAATTTAATGCCATTTTTTGAAAAAACTAAGAACATGCAGAGAATATTTTAATTATCACATTTTAGGATAACATTAATGAGCTGTCTAGTCACTGGTACATTTTAGGGTCAGATTAATAAGCCTTTTATAAAAAATAAGAAGTATTGATACAGAAAAGACATACTATACGTATATTACAAGAATATCAATTACAAACAACAATTGAGTAATATATGAATGGAAATAATGAGTATTTAAGGAATATATGACACAACACGAGAATCTTAAATAAAAACAAATAGTGAGTGAATTGTGTCATCGTAAGGAACATAAGGAATATACGGCACAAGACAAGAAACTTAAGTACCAACAAATAGTGAGTAATTGTGTTTGACCAGTTTGATAAAATTAGTTGAACTAATCTCTATAACATGCTATCAGTAGTTTTTGTTACTGGACGTGAGCCAAGGTAAAGAGTTTCTATTATAGAATTATTCATCCATTCTGGTTAAAAAGCCCATGGTATTGAGCGACAACGGAAAGACACAATCACACAACTACTATTGCAGATATTGTGCATATCATGTACGTATGTTGATATTGTGTTGACTCTGTAAATCTTGTGGGAATAATTGTGTGGGTGGTTAACCTCTTATATCCCAATTTAAGACACGAAGAGTGGTGTAGGGTGAAAGGGGCTAGCCCTGATCCTGAATTCCCATTTCTGGTTGTCTGGAATAAGAGGCAGTGCATTTTGCAAGGTTGGAAATAAAGGCAAAAGCCCCCGGGAATGTAATATTTTTTCTTGGTCTACCAGAAACAAAGAATTTACAATCTCCACTGGCATTGCAGGCCATATGCTCTACTGCCTGTCTCATTAGGATTCAGGTAGAAGGTTGTAGAGGCTGCAATTTCCAGAAAGGAGTTGGAAATTCAGAGTTTGGACCCTAGGGATTGTAAATATTTACTAACTTTTTCTTCCCATAGTTTGTATAGGGAACGTGATAACTATGGCATTGTCAAAACCATTTTTTTTCCACAATATTTTTTATTGAACCTTTTTTTTTTTACAAACATGACACAAACAATCAAACACTAACACTAAAGTAATTTAAAAAAAAATGTACTAAAAACACCAACAACCACTAACAAAGGCAAGTCATCAACAATGCTCCTCTGTTTAGTCTAGGCAATCCATTACATAAGTATACATATTATACATTCACCAATTTGGAATTTACAAGGTCCACACACATCATTCACCTTCTTCTTCAGAAGTTATGTTTAATTTCTTTATATAATCAATGAAAGGTCTCCATATATTCTCAAACACATTTTCCTTTGATTTCAGTATGTATGTTATTCTTTCTAGTGGAAGGTTTGTTAACATCTGTCTTAACCACTGAGCCACATCTGGTTTATGAGTCTTTTTCCACAGTAGTGCAATACATTTTTTGGCATTAAGCAAACCGAGGTCTATGAATGCTCTTTCACTCTTATTAAAGTTATGCTTTTCTGGATACAGACCCAACAAAAACAGTTTAGGGTTCGATATGAATTGTTTTGAAATTATTTTTTCAATTGTTACCCTCACCTCTTCCCAAAACATTCTAATTTTTCTACATTCCCATAAACAATGAAATAGGGTTCCTTTACTTTCCATACATTTTGTGCACATATCTGGTATGTTTTTGTTATATCTATTTAACTCCACCGGTGTAACATACATCCACATTAACCATTTAAAATGTATCAATTTAAGACGTACATTTATTGATTTGGTTTGAGCTTCTGTACAAGCCAATTCCCACTGTTCCTCTGAAATTTCAGTTTGCAGGTCTTCTTTCCAATAATTCAGTCTTTTCTGTGAGTTTTTACTTGAGGATAGTGTCAATGAGTTCTAAAACTCTGAAATAATACCCTTTCTCTTACTATCTTTCGTCAAAATTTTTTCCAAGGATGAATAAGTAGGTCGGGTGAGAGCTTTATTTTGATTTGATCGAATAAAATTCCTAAGCTGAAGATATTTAAAAAATGTGTTCTATTAAGATTAAATTTGATCCTCAGTTCTTCAAAAGACATTATGTTATCTGAACGTGACAAATATAAGTCTTGAATCTTTTGAATCCCTTTTAAATTCCATACTTTAAATACAGCATCCGCTCTCCCTGGTTTAAAATATTGATTACCCCATATTGGGCTAAATTGTGACAGTGAGTGTGGTTCTTTTAAATATTTTTTGGTTTCACACCATATTTTGATCATATGCTTTACAATTGGATTTTTAACTTGTTTCTGTAATTTTTTAGCCAAGTCTGAGTATATGAATAAGGGAAGAGGTAAAAGTAAATTGTATGATTCCATTTCAGTCCAGTGAGGGCGATCATTTGATGAAAAATATGTCATAGACCTCAGTTGTGCTGACCAGTAATACAACATAAAGTTTGGACATTTCAGACCTCCACGATCAAATGGTAAATATAGTAAAGACAGACGTAATCTAGCCTTCCTATTGTTCCATATAAATTCCACTAACTTTTTTTTAATTCTTGAGAATAGATCTGAAGACGGTGGTAAAGAAATGTATTGAAATAAATAAAGTATTTTGGGTAAGATATTACTTTTAAGTATATTAATTCTCCTGATCATGAAAGTGGACAGCCTTGTCGACATCCTCTATTGATTTTTTTGATTTTGAGATATTGCTGTTTGTTAGGATTTCTGCTGTAGCATTACTGTATATTATCTGAACCCATTTTATGAAATTATTTCCAAGTCCAAACCTTTGTAGGACTTCAAAAAGAAAGGGCCATTCGACCCTATCAAAGGCCTTTTCAGCGTCCAATGATAGGAGAGCTGTATCCGGTGCTTCTTTATTAGAATAAATAATATTAAATAGTCTTCTTACATTATGGAAGCCTTGTCTTCCCATTATAAAGCCATTCTGATCTCGGTTAATAATATTTGGTAATATTTCTTGTAGTCGTCTTGCTAAAATTTTACAGATTATCTTAAGATAAGATAAGATAAGCCTTTATTAGTCCCACGATGGGGAAATTCCAGGATTGCATTTAATAGGCTTATTGGTCTCATGTTTTCACATTTATTAGAGGGTTTACCTGGTTTTGGCAACAGTATAATTAAGGCATTATTCATGTATGGTGGTAAATTACTATTTTGAAATGCTTCTAAAACCATTTCCAAAAGTGTTTTTATTAATTTATTCTTAAATTTTTTATAGAGGTCAACTGGAAGACCATCTGGTCCTGCACTTTTTCCTGATTTCATATTATCAATGGCTAGCCCAGCTTTTTCTTGGCTAATTTTAGACTCCAGTATCTCCCCGTTTTCATTTGGAATACACGGTATAGATAATCCATCCAAAAACCCATTTTGTCATGTGGTGATCCTCGCGGATCACCAAGAGATGCCAAGGAGTCCACCAGTGAGTTTGGCAATGATGTTAATTTATTTACACACGTGACAAGACAAGACTATGAACCCCGCAGGGCAAAACACACATTTAACAAGACTTGGGCTCGTAGGGCTAACCCCAGCCACTACGAGCTAAACTATGACATGAGTTCAGATCACGAACCTGACATGAAGATCTGACGAAGTGTTGACCAATGTCTGGCAAGGAAGATTAGACGATACTCCTGCGTCTTACCATCGCTAGTGTCGGGTTTATAAAGGTGAAGCACTAACGAACGGCAATGACATACAGCTGGCCAGCCTTGACAGGCGGAAGCCCCACCGAGCACCTTCACAATAAGAGCCCGGTGAGGCCAGAATACAGCCCACAGCTGTCAAGGCTGGCAGCGAGTTGGACCTGGCCCGAGTGCTATTAGAACCCAGCGCTCGGGTCGTAACAGTACCCTCCCTCCACGGGCGGACTCCGAACGCCCCAAGGGACCACCCTGCCCCCCCCCACCCCTCAGGGTGGGAGGCTGGGGGCAGGCGCGGAGGGAGAGAACCCAAAACCAGAAACAAAAAGTGACAAGAACAACTACATCCAGGATAATGACAAGACTAACCATTCAGAAAAAACCCAAGAAAAAGCACATGGTGAAACCAAAAAAACAGAACTACTGGGTCAGAAAGACTAGATACAAGGCCTAAGACAAAATACCAAATATACAAATCAGATAAATCACACAGAGGAAAATAAGGCAACAGCAGAACATAACCCAATTTGTCAAAAATCCAACTAGGTTACAGGAAACACAAGACAGCACGAGAAAAAATAAATCTTGGCCCACATGTTACACAAGAAAATGACCCCCCCCCCCGACTGAATTCACATGAGTCTCCAAAAAAAAGACCAAATACAGAAGCAGAACACTTACTGGCACATATCTGAGTATACACAAAACAAACAAAGGCTACTGCAAGACATAAAACACCAAAATACACCGGACAGCAAGGAGAGAAAAAAAAACCAGAACAATCACAGACAGAACAACCCAGAAACACGACCACTACCCCCCCGACAGTTCACGCCGACCGGCGGAGACCAAGCGCCACAGAAACAGTTCAGGCGGTCTCCCCGCGTCCAACAGCCGGCGAGTGGTCATATGAGGCGAGACATGACCAGGCGGCTCACCAGAGTCCAATGCCCGGCACGTCCGCTCCTCCGGTGGTCGAACCAGGTCGCTCGATGACACGCACAGTAGGTCGGGTGGCCGAACCGAGGTGCTGAACCGGCGAAACAGTCCCTCCGGTGGCCGACCCGTATCCCTCAGCCACCAGTCCAGGGCAACAACAACCCACGGCGGCCTCCCTAACGAGGACAAAGCTCGGGAGAGCCGGGGCGAGCGAACAGGAGCCCCCACGGCCCCCGGCAATGATGCACAGGGGCGGTGACTCAAAAGGAACAGACGAACAGGGCAAGCCCGTAATCTGCTCGACGGAGAAAGTTCTGCAGCTCCTCCCCCGTCCGTGGACCAAGCTGGCGCTGCACCGCCGTTGGACCCCGATTGGGTCCCAGCTGCACCCACGTTGGACCCTGATTGGGCCGGAACCGCACCCACGGTAGACCCCGATTGGGCCTCCGACGCACCCACGTTGGACCCCAATTGGGCCAGAACCGCACCCACAGTGGACCCTGATTGGGCCTCCGACGCACCCACGTCGGACCCCGATTGGGCCAGAACCGCACCCGCGGTGGACCCCGATTGGGTTGGTGCAGCTCCGCTGACGATCTCCACCCCCGAACCTGGGACCTCCAACTTGGTGACTCCGACCCGTTCCCCGCCGGTGACACTGCAAGAAAGCTCATGGACAGGAAAACCGGGATCAGAATCACCGGTAGCAGTGGAACCCAGCGAGACGAGCTCGGGCGCAGCAGACGGCTGCTCCTCACTTGCCTCCCCGAGAGGCAGGCAAAAATGCTCCAAAACAGTGGACAGAGACACAAGAGGGAGCACTTGCCTGCACTCGGGTTCCGTTGCCACCCAGGACTCTGATGATTCAGGTTCAGGGCAACTCTCGTCAGCAGATGCACACTCAGCTGCGTCGGGCTCCGCAGCTGGGAAGATCTCATCTGCAGCCCGAAGTTCCTCCCACGCTGCTGTCCATGCCGATGACCCGTATGGCGTGGGGGCAGGGGACCCTCGACCCACTGGCTCATACCGCTCTGGCGAGGAGACCCGAGAATGCTTCTCCGTCGGCTCAGGCTCCGGGCCGCAGTCCGCTCCTCTCCTCCATCCACGGCATGGCTGCAGGGCCGGATCCAGGCTTTCTAGCACTGTGGGGGCCCTCTTCATCCGACGACGCTGGCCTGGCGTCGCGGACCGCTCGGCGGGGGAAAACACAGAGGCAGCAGGTTTAGTAATTTCATCCACAGCAGGAGGAGGGAGCTCAGGAGGCTGCAAACCCCGAACTCCACCCCCAGGAGTCAGACAAGGCAGAACAAAATCAAGGTGTGACAAATTATTGTGCATTTGCCTTCCTCCCGGGGTTGAGATGGTTCCTGCTGTGGGGGACGTCGTTCTTCCTTCTCCCCGCTGGATGGCGACAGAGGGCCCCCTGGGAAGACGAGGAGGGGCCGCTCTTGGAAGTTCGCTGACGGGCTCTGCCGGCAGCGAGTCCAGCCGGGAATTCTGCTGCGAATTGCCCACGCCGTTGCGCCGACGTCATCGTTGGCCCCCAGACAGTGCGCACTCCTGGACCAACTCTGGGACGGGGATGGAACTCCAACGCGGGGAGCGAGGATGCCTCCTCCTCTGCTTCCTGCTCTCTTCCTCCTCCAGCCCACGAAGTACCTCGCGCTGCACGGCGAGTTCCTCCCACCTCGTTATCACCTCCGGGTGATCGTCATAGTCGAGGGGGAGGTTGTCCAGAAACTCCACAGAGTAGTCCAAATGCCTGTGAATGTCGCTGGGAGCGACGCACAGCGTAGTGGTGAATAACGTGCAGTCCACATACTCCAAAACCTCCGCTAGCTTCCTGCCCAGGCGCCCACCGCGGCCCCTGGAGGACGGCATTCTCCCAGCAAAAGACACTCAGACAGGGAAGAACAACAGTCTAGTTCAGGCACAAACTCACGGTGAAACGGCGTCTCAGTGTGGCGCCTCCGGTTAGACGTCCTGGCAGGAGTATACTGTCATGTGGTGATCCTCACGGATCACCAAGAGACGCCAAAGAGTCCACCAGTGAGTTTGGCAATGATGTTAATTTATTTACACACGTGACAAGACAAGACTATGAACCCCGCAGGGCAAAACACACATTTAACAAGACTTGGACTCGTAGGGCTAACCCCAGCCACTACGAGCTAAATTATGACATGAGTTCAGATCACAAACCTGACATGAAGATCTGACGAAGTGTTGACCAACGTCTGGCAAGGAAGATTAGACGATACTCCTGCGTCTTACCGTTGCTAGTGCCGGGTTTATAAAGGTGAAGCACTAACGAACGGCAATGACATACAGCTGGCCAGCCTTGACAGGCGGAAGCCCCACCGAGCACCTTCACAATAAGAGCCCGGTGAGGCCAGAATACAGCCCACAGTTGTCAAGGCCGGCAGCGAGTTGGACCTGGCCCGAGCGCTATCAGAACCCAGCGCTCGGGTCGTAACAAGTTTAGTTTTGTTAAGTCCGTTTCATTTTTTGTATCATATAGTTTTTCATAATGATCTCTAAAGGCACTATTAATTTCTAAAGGATCTACAACTGTCTGTCCGTTACTTATAATACTGGTAATTCGTGTTTTAAATTCTAATTGTTTAATCTGCCATGCCAATAATTTCCCTGATTTTTCACCTTGTTCATAAAAAGTTTGCTTCAATCTTAGAAGACTTGAGGCAGCTCTATTCGCTGATTTTTTTTTGTCATATTCAGCTCTCAGAATCAGTAATTTGTTCTCTAACTTTGGGTTACTTCCTGCATACACTTTTTCTTGAAGAATTTTTATTTTATGTTCCAATTGGACTCTCTCCTCTCGAGTCTTCTTAGATTTTGAACCTGTATAACTAATAATATGCCCCCTAATAAAAGCTTTGAAAGCCTCCCACTTTATACATGCTGATGTCTGTGTAGTATTTATATCAAAGAACTCATCTATCTGTTTTTCTATGTACTTAACAAATTCCTCATCCTGAAGCCATTCATGCTGAAATTGCCACCTACCTGGATCCTTTGTCAATTTCTTATCTACATATATTAGACAGCAAGGGTGCATGATCAGATATCACGATGTTATCATAGAAACAGTTTTGAATCTTGGACCTTAATTCTGTGGAGATCAAAAAATAGTCAATACGTGAGAATGTCTTGTAGGTATTAGAATAGCAAGAGTAGGCTTTGACTTGTGGTTTCATTTCTCTCCATATATCTAGCAATCTCAATTCTTTCAGAAAATGATTAATGGTCATTCTGCATCCATTGTGTGTACAGTCCAGTCCTGTTGATCTATCTATACTGGGATTCAATGTACAATTAAAATCCCCTGCTATTACACTACCGTTCAAAAGTTTGGGGTCACTTAGAAATTTCCTTATTTTTGAAAGAAAAGCACTGTTTTTTTCAATGAAGATAACTTTAAACTAATCAGAAATACACTCTATACATTGCTAATGTGGTAAATGACTATTCTAGCTGCAAATGTCTGGTTTTTGGTGCAATATCTACATAGGTGTATAGAGGCCCATTTCCAGCAACTATCACTCCAGTGTTCTAATGGTACAGTGTGTTTGCTCATTGCGTCAGAAGGCTAATGGATGATTAGAAAACCCTTGTGCAATCATGTTAGGTCTGCAATGCTGTAATTGCTGCTAATGGAGGATTCTTTGACGAAAGCAAAGTTTGAAAGAAAAAATTATTATTTCAAATACAAATCATTATTTCTAACCTTGTCAATGTCGGGCTGCACGGTGGCGCAGTGGTTTAGCACTGTGGCAGCACAGTTTTACCCTCGGCCGGGGGATTGCAGGGATCATGAGATCGTGGGTTCGATCCCAGCCCCCGACCAACAGTGAGCTGTGTGGAGTTTGCATGTCCTCCCCGTGTTGCGTGGGTTTACTCCGGGATTTCTCCGGTTTCCTCCCGCACACCAAAAACATGTAGGTTTAGGGCGCTCACGCACGCAGCGACCAGCAGCCGGTGGCTTGTCACCAGACTGCAAACCAAGTCTACCTACGGGTACAAATAAGTAACAAAAAAAAAAAATTAAAAAAAAAATGTCTTGACTATATTTTCTATTCATTTTACAACTCATGGTGGTAAATAAGTGTGACTTTTCATGGAAAACACAAAATAATTGTCTGGGTGACCCCAAACTTTTGAACGGTAGTGTATATGTTGCCCTGTAAGTGCTGATAAAGTAAGAAATAAATTAGCGAAGAAGTTTTGATCATCTATACTGGGACCGTATAAGTTCACCAGATTTATATTTTCTAATAACAAAGATCCTTGGATGATTAGATGTCTTCCTAATTTGTCTCCAATTACTTTTTTCACTTGAAATGGGACTGTTTTATGTATGAGAGTCATAACTCCCCTGGCTCGGGATGAAAATGATGAGGTGAACACATTTCCCTGCCATCTTCTCCTAATTCTTTTTACATCCTCCTCTATTAGATGAGTTTCTTGTAAAAACACAATTATTGAACCTATGTCTTTTATTTTATTCATAACTTGTTTAAGTTTTTTTTAGATTTTGTAGACCTCTGCAATTCCATGAAGTTAAATTAAGATTAACGCTTTGGTCTATGATCAATAAGGAGTTTGAGATTACCTTGCAATATGAACATGCTCATACAGAGAAGCAAAAACATGGATGGTTGAACATTCATCCCACAAACTACACAAAAACAAATTCCCCCTCCCCACATTCGTGGTAATCCCCCCAAAATCAAAAAAAAAATTCTGTCTCCCGCTATAGCAGTGACTGCTCCATACCCGCGAGGATCAGTCAAACCACTCTTTCTTTCTCCTCTCAATCACCCTGACTCTACTACTTTTTAAAGACATAACATTAACTCTCTTCTGTAGTTTTTCCCAACTTAACTCCAAAATTTTATAGCAACTTTGTACATTATAGCTTTTTTTTTATATATATAATACAATCTATATTTTGTAGACATGCTATATGTTTCAGATCAGTCAGATGCTTGTACAAATGCTTAAATATTCTACCTTTATATCTTGTTCATGCTTCATGCTTAGCTCCCACCAGTCTCTCCTTGGATCTGCTTGATAAGCTCCTGCGCCTCCTGAGGGGTCTTGAAGGTGTGGGTTCTCCCTTTATATGTGACCAGCAGTCTTGCCAGATGAATCACTCCGTGACGAATCCCGAGGTTGCGCAGCTCTTTACGGGCGGGGTCAAACTGTTTCCTTAATTGTTGAATTCCTGTGGCCAAATCTGGGTAGAACCGCACCTGTTGATCCTGGTATTTAATTTCTCCTTTAGCTCGCACCGCGTTGGTGACCATCATCTTGTCTCTGTAGTTGAGGAACTTCATAATCAGCGTCCTCGGTGGTGTCTTATTATCTCTCGGTGGGCCGATTCGGTGAGCGCTCTCTAAGACAACCGATGACTGCAGATCCACATTGTTCAGCGCTTCTGGAATCTACTTTTCCAAAAAGGAACATGTATCCCGTCCCTCCGCTCCCTCCGGAAGGCCCACCAGCCTCAGATTATTCCGTCGCGACCGGGATTCTAAGTCCAGGACGTTATCTTCCAGACGTTTATTTTTTAATTCCAATGTTTGGACCTTTAATTGTAGGCTGGTGACGTCATCTTCAGCGCTGGAGATTCGGAGCTCCGCCTGCAATACTCGTTCCATACAGTCGCTTATTTCCTTTCTCATTCCTTCTATCACTGCTATAATCCCATCAAATTTAGACGAAAAGTCTGCTCTCATGGAGCTGATGGCAGCGAGCACCGCACTCGTGCCCTCCTCAGCAGTCACCGCTCCGCTGCTAGCTTCCTCCGCCATAGTCTCTGGAGATTTTTCTGCTTCGTCACGAGCGTGGAAGTCTGTTAGCTTGGATTGTTTCGACGAATCACTTTTTCCGCCGCCTACTTTCCCAGCCTTGGTCTTTACCATATCCGCGCCTAAACGCTGGGATAGGTTTTTATTCCAATTGAGACAGTTTTAGCCTACTTTTTATTTTTAGGAGCAGAGCAGAGTGAAACACGTCTTCCTACGTGGCCGCCATAACCGGAAGTCCCCGTCAAAACCATTTTTTACTGTGAAGGAAATATGTAAGAGGACAGAAAAGGCGATTGAGAGACAGACAGATGTGGGAGACAGAAAAAAGGAAGCCAAAAAGTTTCAGTAGTGGGTGTGTGACATGCAGAGTCAAGGATTTTTGCCAGGGTGAGAAAAAGCAATGCCTCAGTCAATTAAACTGGTAGAAATATTACAGATAATCATACAAAGTTATCTCACTGCAGAGGAAAATTATGTTCAGGCAGGAAATCCTAAGTTGGGAAAAATTAAGAACAAGTTGCAAGAAACAGAGAAGAAAAAGACCAGGGCTATGTGTTACATTCCTAAATGTGTGGCAGCATTGAAAGGACAGGTGATTGTAAGGGATACTGGAAAAGTAACCTTACAGCTGATTAAGCAAAAAGAGGACAGTGAGAAACCACCTCAATATGATGATGCTGCCTCATGTCAACACAACAGCCCCTCCAGTTCAACAGATGCCTCACCTTAGCCCATATGCAGAGTGTGTAAACATGCTCTCCAAACAAATACCCCTTACTACATTTGTTGAAAAAAACCATGACGTAAATGCAGTAACAGGAGTGCTTCACATGAGGCCAATGCTGACCATAGAAGTCAGCAAAACAGCTGCAGACACAGTACAACAAATTATTAACCAACTGACACCTATAGAGCCACTAGGTCAGGACGATCATCTTTATGACAGTCAGGAGGTAGAAAAGGAGGAGTCCATTAACAAAACAGAGATAGCTGCCACCTCCACCCCTCAACAAAAACAGGAAACGGGATAAGGAGGATAGCTGGGAGGCTGCATTAAGTGGATTGAAAACATTAGAAAAACACTTAAAGACACCTAAAACCAGTTTGCATAGTTCATCTGTTACTGGGGGAACCACCCCTAACAAAATCACTGATAATACAAACAAAAAGGCACCTACAGGCACACAAAAACAGTGGAAATAGATAGATAGATAGATAGATAGATGTTCTTTATTGATCCCAAACTGGGAAAGAAGATGGCGCTGGCGACAATGGTCTGATAGAAAAGCTCCAGCATCCTGCTACACCCGTTGAAGGATCTCAGCTTCCTCAGGAAGTAGAGTCTGCTCATATCCTTCTTGTGCGCAGCATCAGTGTTGGATCTCCAGTCCAACCCGCTGCTGATCCTGACACCCAGATATTTGTAGTCCTCAACCACTCCCACATCCTCCCCCCTAATCTACAGTGGCTGAGAAGGCATCTTCCTCCTCCTGAAGTCAATCACCATCTCGCTGGTCTTGCTGACATTCAACCTCAGGTGATTCTGCTCTGTCCACAATAGAAAATCTGACCGAAAAGGCACCACAGCGCACATAGCATTGATCACATACTTCCCAGTTATCCGGTGGATGATTTTCCACCATGATGAAGTTTATGCAGCTAAGCGTGGGGTATACACACCAACAGGTGACAAAACTGGAACAAAACTAGAAATACGGACGCAACTGGGGAAGCGTTCTGTAGTGACTATTGATTTGTGTCACCTGATTGATTGTGGATACCCTCCATGTTACTGGACAGATAAAGTTGTTTTTGTATGTATACACATCGGGCACTTATGTTAAAACTATAAGGGGCTTTATTGGTCTACTGGGAAAGAGGAATATTCCTGGGGAATCTATCCACAGGGATGGGATGACTATAAAAATAAAATATCCTTAATCAGAGGACTATGGTGTGAAGGTGGACCCCTGAACCCGCTGGTGTTGGGTGTAGAAAGTTTTACCAAGAAACGTAATCACCTTGAGAATGGTGACTCATTTTATCTAACTCTAGGAGCACAAGCAGGTTATTATGTGGGGGACCCAGTCAGTACGTTCTCTACTCAGACTGAATGGCATGGCAGGAGGAGATGCGTAAAAGCTGGGAAACGGATATGCAAGGCACTCTATGGTTTTTTCTTTAAGACCACATGATAATATGCATTCTCCTCCGGTCTGCATAATAATGCGCTGACAGGCTGGGTGGCAAAGGGAATTGTCATTGTAGATGTATGTGTGTTAATGCAAACAGTGACAAAGGGAATTGTCATGGTAAACGTAAGATGTTAATGCAAATACTCCAGGTTGCTGGGCGAGTTGTATGGTATAAAAAGAGAGGTGCTCACGACCTGGTTTAGGCTGGTTTATGCTCCAGCTACTGCTTCGCCTGATCATTCCTTTCTCTACACTGGTGACCCTTGACACATAATGGAACTCAACGCAAACACCCCGGACATGACCTGGTCTGCAGGCGCCAGCACCATGTGCGCCGTTTCGGTCAAGCTCCCAGACTTTTGGCTACATGACCTGAAGTCTTGGTTCCTCCACACCGAGGCCTAGTTCGCGCTCCGTGGAGTGACGGCGGATGACACCAAATACTACTACGTGGTTGCAGCGCTGGATGCACGCACAACACAGCAGGTGGCGAGCCTGCTCCAACAGCCCCCAGCCCACGCTCTCAAGACCGCGCTGACCCGGTGCTACACGCTCTCGGATGGAGAGAGAGCGGAAAGGCTTCTGACGCGCTCAGAGTTGGGAGACGGGTCGGCTGTCGAAATAATGGAGAAGATGTTGGCGTTAATGGGCACAGATGACGGGCATTTCCTCTTTGCCCACCTTTCCCTCTGGAACCTCCCGACAGTGGCCAGAGCGGTCCTTGCCAATTCGCCGCTGCTGGCCGCGCGCAACTACCGGGCGCTGGCACAAGAGGCAGATCGGATTATCCTGGCAACCAGAACCTTCGCTGTGAATGCAGCAGCGTTGGAACCCAGCGAGACGGCCAGTGTGGGCAAGGAGCCAACGACAGTGGCCGCACCGCAGCGGGGGCTAAGAAACACCGGAGGGACACGCTCTGCTTCTATCACCACCGCTATGGAGAAGACGCACGCCGATGCATGCCACTGTGCCAATTCAAGCACTCAGGAAATGCCAGGGCCGGCAGTCGGTAGCAGCTGTGACCGCCGGTGATACAAACAAGCTGCTCTATGGGACGGACTCACGGTCGGGGAGATGGTTCCTTGTGGACTCCGGCTTCCAAAAGAGCCTCATCCTGCTGTCCTATGCAGACCAGCCGCAAATGGCTCAGACATTAAGATTTTTGATGAGAGGACACTGACTATATCCTTGCACGGCCATACATACCAATGGACATTCGTCATAGCGGCATGTAACTTCCCCATTTTGGGCGCTGATTTTTTGTGTGCACAACAGACTAACAGACACCTGATTAATGCTATGTCTTTTGATTCTCTCCCTGTACAGCTAGAGGAGCCGGGTCCACAACACTAGCCAACATCACAGCTCCCCAGGGTAAGTTCCACACACTACTCACCCAGTTCCCAGCACTCACGGTTCCGATGTTTTCGGTGGCCGTCACTAAACACAGGGTGGAGCACTTCATCACCACCATGGGGCCGCCCGTTTTCGCACGACCTCGGCACCTGGATGCAGCTAAACTGGCCAGTGCGCGCGAGGAGTTCGCCAACTTAGAAAGGTTGGGCATCATCAGGTGCTCAAACAGCCCATGGGCATCCCCACTACAAATGGTGCCTAAAGCCAAGGGATCGTGGTGACCATGCAGAGATTTCCGCAAATTAAACAACGCCACAGCGCACGATCGCTACCCAATCCTCCATACTCACCAATCCGTCCACCTCACCGGGGCACGCATTTTTTCCAAGATAGACCTGGTCTGCGGTTACCACCAGGTTCCGGTGCGCACGGAGGACTTACCCAAAACAGCAGTAATAACCCGTTTGGTCTTTTTGAGTTCTTACACATGCCTTTCGGATTAAAAGGCGCGGCGCAGACATTCCAACGCATCATGGATGCGATGCTGCACGATCTGCCGTTTGTGTTCATCTACCTGGACGACATCCTGGTGGCCAGCACTTCTGAGGATGAACACGTAGCCCACCTCAGGACAGTTTTCCAGAGGTTGGAGGAGCACGGGTTAATAATCAACCCGGCGAAGTGCCAGTTCAGGGTTATGGGAATCGATTTTTTGGGCCACCGCATCTCACCGGAGGGCGCGATACCCTTACTGGACAAAGTGCGTGCAGTGGCAGATTTTCCCCGGCCTCAGACGATCAGTACGCTGCAGGAGTTTTGGGGGATGGTTAACTTCTACAACCGTTTCCTCCCCCGCGCAGCCCAGCTCATGCAGCCGTTGTACAAAAAAAAAAACCTGCTCTTTTACCCCAGGCCACAACTGAACTCGCCATTCCTTTGTTAAAACCAGTCTAAGGAATTCACCCTAATGCATTTCCTGCTTTGACTTTTATAGCCCCCATAAATGGCGGACAAGAGACAGACATGGAACAGGCCCAAGGAGCCCCTCATCACTACAAAGATCCACAACTTAATATTGCCCCTTCTGGCAACTCTGGGACATGCAGATCTAACCAGTGAAGCTTTTCATCACATCTGTGTTAACTCAATTCTAAACCTTCTCTTCTTTTCCAGGACCATGAAAAGCAAATGGACTCTGATGTTTTAATGTGAAAAATCAATAATATGTTTGAAACATATTAATCCTGATTTTAGATATGTGCATGTTAAAATGTTTAGATGAATGTTTATTCCTACATGCTAATTTAGAAGCACTGCTTATAAGTTACATTAATCACTAAGGTTAGCTTAGTTTATACATAAGGGTGTAAAAGCATATTCTAGTGTATTAAAATTGTGTGAATCTCCATGGGGACCGGTATCAAATATCACCCAGCATTCACTGGGCTCCAGCTCCTCCATTCCATTGGTTCCTCGCAGACAAAGCCTGTCATTGGACTAAAGTTCATGAAGCCCGCCCACGAAGGAAGCTTATTAGCTGGGATTTCTGTCAACCCGGAAGCCCGCAGAAGCTCGACTGAACCTATAAAAGGAGGGAGACCCCCTGCTACTCTCTCTTTTTGGATCCCTTTCTCTTTGCATCACCTTCTCTTTGTCTTTTTGTCTACACAGCAGAGAACTCTTCGGGAGAACAAAAGACTGCCTGAACAAAGGGACTTCTCCCACGTGTTGTTTTTCGATGATCACAGAGCAGATAACTCGTGATTTTGTGTTCTATAACTTTGTTTTGAATGTTTTTTCTTTTTTCTTAAATGCCTAGGAATTCTTCCCTTTTGAGCTCAAAATTCTAATCTGGAGTTAAACTCCAATCCTAGGTTTATTTATCACTTTTTTTTCCTTGTTAAACTTTCTGTAAAACCACCATTTTTAATTTTAATGTAAGCTTTAATCTTGACTTTATTTTTACAATATTTTTTTATTGACCAATCCCACACCAGAAGCTCTTTTATCTAAAGTCTGAAACTCTTTTAATTTGAGATCAGATTAAATATATTTAATTATTCTCGAAGACCTCTGGGAGCTGCTTGTCAACAAAGGAGGAAGAACGCGCAGCCCTCTTCACCACACGCTGAAGAAACGTCGGCACCATCTTGCTTCGACCCAAGTTACAACTGTGGGTCATACAGTCAAAATCCAGCCTCTTCGACCGCTTGACTTTAAAGGTCGAACTGTGGACCCTGAAATATCTGCGGGCAGATATTTTTCCTAACATCCATGAAATCTTGGGCTGAGGACGACGCCGACCGAGGAGTCACATGAGCGGCAATTTTAATTCATCTGCTGAATTAAACTTCTGAGGTTCGATAATAATTTGATATCTAATCAGATGCAAATTAAGAAGCCATTAACATAACTCCTCTTTTCATTAAAATTCCGTTTTTATTTTCTTAAGATTAATCCAGAACTTTTCATAGTCAGTAAAACTTTCTCCATAAATTTACATTGTTTCCATAATCTGTTAACTCAAACTAATCGAAATTCGTTTCTCAGTTTAACCCTGGTTCCGAAAATATTGACATTTTTAATCTATCATTTACAAGATTAATTTTTTGGTTAATGAAATTACTACAATGTCTGTTAATCTGCACGGTGGCGCAGTGGTTAGCACTGCGGCAGCACAGTTTACCCTTGGCCGGGGGATTGTGGGTTCGATCCCAGCCCCCGACCAACAGTGATCTGTGTGGAGTTTGCATGTTCTCCCCGTGTTGCGTGGGTTTACTCCGGGATTTCTCCGGTTTCCTCCCACATGCCAAAAAAACATGCATGTTAGGTTAATTGGCTGTTCTAAATTGTCCCTAGATATCTGTTTCCTATAGGCCCTTAGAATAGAGGGTTAGTATTAATGAAAGCGCTTTGAGTGGTCTTTGTGACTAGAAAAGCGCTATATAAGTGTAGGTTAGTTAGTTAGTTAGTTAGTTAATCATTTTGTTTAATAAATATGTGAAAATGAGAGAAGTTGTTGAGAATTTATTTCATTCTGAGTCTGGTTCAAGCCCCCAGTATCGAATTCACTGAAATTTTGAGACTGATTATTAATTAAATTATTGAGTGATTAAACAGGTATAAAGTGAAATTAAAATTAAAATTGCTTCTTAAAGATAGAAGCTGGTGCCCCACGAGTGTTATTACACAGCTACAAGCTAGAAGCTTGTAGCTACAAGCTAGAACAGCTAGAAGGTTCCTGGTTCGAATCCCCAGGCTGGCAGGGGTTGGAACCTTTCTGTGTGGAGTTTGCATGTTCTCCCTGTGCTGTGTGGGTTTACTTCGGGGGCTCCGGTTTCCTCCCACAATCCAAAAACATGCATGTTAGATTAATTGGCTGTTCTAAATTGTCCCTAGATATTTGTTTCCTATAGGGCCTTAGAATAGAGGGTTAGTACTAGTGAAAGCGCTTTGAGTGGTCTTTGTGACTAGAAAAGCACTATATAAGTGCAGGTTAGTTAGTAGTTAATTAGTAGTAATATGCATTCTCCTCCAGTCTCTATAATAATGCGCTGACAGGCTGGGTGACAAAGGGAATTGTCATTGTAGATGTATGTGTGTTAATGCTAACAGTGACAAAGGGAATTGTCATGGTAAATGTATGCATGTTAATGCAAACACCCCAGGTCACTGGGCAAATTGTATGGTATTGTAACGTGCTGCTCGACATGGCGACGTCCCACCGGGAGATTCGAACTCACGCCTCCCGCTCCGGAGTCCCGCACTCTACCTGTGTCGCCAATAGGGTCAACCCACTTGGCAAGCCAAGTAGGGTGCTCATATTGAGTTCGCTACACTACTCCCCTCTGGTTCTCGACATCGTCCCGATGTCAGCGCCCCATTACTGCTTTGGACAGGAGATCCCACTTCTGACACCAATGTAACGTGCTGCTCGACATGGCGACGTCCCACCGGGAGATTCGAACTCACGCCTCCCGCTCCGGAGTCCCGCACTCTACCTGTGTCGCCAATAGGGTCAACCCACTTGGCAAGCCAAGTAGGGTGCTCATATTGAGTTCGCTACAGTATATAAAAAAAGAGAGATGCCCGCAACCTGGTTTAGGCTTCTTATTCTTGTTGATGTTAGAGAGATTAATAAAGTCTGTTATGCTCCAGCTACTGCCTCGCCTGATCATTCCTCTCTCTACAATTACACTGATTCAGGTCATATCAGAGTAAGGTTCACAGACCTATCGAAGGATATGACCTCTGATAATGCCATGACTACACCAGTTACGCCATCAAACTCCCAATTAGGAAAAGAGGTTGTCACTTACTTGAATGTTGAAACTATGAGAGACAGAATTGCATTCGAAACAGGTTATACAGACCAAAATGAGTGGTTGGCATGGGTACAGTATTCTGTGAAGACAGTGGTCCAAGACCAGGTCGACTGTCATGCTTGTGCCGCAGCACAACCGGGTTTGGCCACTGTCCAATTTCCCCTAGATCCTATAAGTGACTACTACAGCTTTAAATGCCTACTTCAGTTTTTTACCACTCCTAATGTCACTGAGAAGTGCAGATCATTACATTATCTTTTTCCACCAACAACTAAAATGACACCTCCACCATTCCAACCTTACACAGGAAATTATATTTGTTTCCAAAAGACCACTGGTTCTCTCTCAGTAGGCCGCCTGACTTCCTGCCAAACCACCCAGCCAGTAAGAGACAACCAAAACTCAGAGTTATTAAACATGTCCCAGCCAAGATCAGACATTTGGTTTTGGTGTGGGCAAAAGAGGTTATGGCCAGTTTTGCCAAAAAAATTGGAAGGGTATTTGTGTTCCAGTACAATTGGTTATGCCTTTCTGAAGTTTTCCAGTAAGGCCTCTTGACCACCACACACACACAGATATAAGAGGGATGCAATGGGGTTAATGGAAGATACCTTAAGAGGAGTAAGGCCATACAGTATGTGGACGGCACAGGCTCAGTAGATGGAGTCCCACAAGAGTTTAAAGGTCGAAATTATAATGCTGCGTAGTGGACTCTTCTTATCCCCTGGGTAGGATCAGTAATAGAAGGAACAAAAATGCAATCGTGGATCAAATTGTATTTGTATTTTAATGAACAACAGATGTTAAACTGCACCACTGATTCCTTAAAAGGTGTGCATAAACAATTAAAAGCATCCTCCCTAATGACTTACCAGAATCGCATTGCCCTTGACATGCTCTTGGCAGAGTCAGGGGAGGGGGGTGTCAAATCTTTGAATCCGTTTGCTGCACCTTTATCCCCAATAATACATCCCCAGATAGAAGTATTACACGTGCTATACACAGAGGCCTTAGAAGGCCTGAGAACAGAGCTTGGACAAAATACTGGTTATGAGGAAGATGCATTTACTGCATGGTTGCAGTCTATTTTTGGATGTTGGGCAGGAGTGATTCGATCAGTAATACTGATAATTGTTATCTCCATCGCAGTGATTCTGGTGGTGGGCTGTTGTTGCACCCCATGTCTAAGAGCACTGTTGGAAAGATGCATAATCACTGCACTGTCCAAAGAGTCAGCCCAAAGGATGATGGCTCAAGTCCACTCCAAAGAGTGGACTTGAGGACTGACAGTCTCCACAACAATGACCATTGTGAATCTGGGAATGACAGTGATGAAGGAGAGGCCATTGTTTGAAATGTATACAGTATCTCACAAAAGTGAGTACATCCCTCACATTCTTGTAAATATTTTATTATATCTTTTCATGAGACAACACTGAAGATATGACACTTTGATACAATGTAAAGTAGTCAGTTTACAGCTTGTATAACAGTGTAAATTTGCTGTCTCCTCAAAATAACTCAACACACAGCCATTAATGTCTAAACAGCTGGCAACAAAAGTGAGTACACCCCTAAGTAAAAATGTCCAAATTGTGCCCAATTAGCCATTTTTCCTCCCTGGTGTCATGTGACTCGTTAGTGTTACAAGGTCTCAGGTGTGAATGGGGAGCAGGTGTGTTAAATTTGGTGTTATTGCTCTCATACTCTCTCATACTGGTCATTGGAAGTTCAACATGGCACCTCATGACAAAGAACTCTCTGAGGATCTGAAAAAAAAAAGAATTGTTGCTCTACATAAAGATGGCTTAGGCTACAAGAAGATTGCCAACACCCTGAAACTGAGCTGCAGCACGGTGGCCAAGACCATACAGTGGTTTAACAGGACAGGTTCCACTCAGAACAGGCCTCACCATGATCGACCAAAGAAGTTGAGTGCACGTGCTCAGTGTCACATCCAGTGGCTGTCTTTTGAAACTAGACGTATGAGTGCTGCCAGCGTTACTGCAGCGGTTGAAGGGGTGGGGGATCAGCCTGTCAGTGCTCAGACCATACGCCACACACTGCATCAAATTGGTCTGTATGGCTGTTGTCCCAGAAGGGAGCCCCTTTTAAAGCTGATGCACAAGAAAGCCCACAAACAGTTTACTGAAGATAAAGAGACTAAGGACGTGGATTATTGGAGCCATGTCCTGTGGTCTGATGAGACCAAGATAAACTTATTTGGTTCAGATGGTGTCAAGAGTACGTGGCGGTAACCAGGTAAGGAGTACAAAGACAAGTGTACCTTGCCTACAGTCAAGCATGGTGGTGGGAGTGGCGTGGTTTGGGGCTGCATGAGTGCTGCCAGCACTGGGGAGCTACAGTTCATTGAGGGAACCGTGAATGCCAACATGTACTGTGATATACTGAAGCAGAGCATGATCCCCTCCCTTCGGAAACTGGGCCACAGGGCAGTATTCCAACATGATAACGACCCCAAACACACGTCCAAGACGACCATTGCCTTGCTAAAGAAATTCAGGGTAAAGGTGATGGACTGGCCAAGCATGTCTCCAGACCTAAACCCTATTGAGCACCTGTGGGGCATCCTCAAACGGAAGGTGGAGGAGTGCAAGATTTCTAACATCCACCAGCTCTGTGATGTCGTCATAGAGGAGTGGATGAGGATTCCAGCGGCAACCTGTGAAACTCTAGTGAACTCCATGCCCACGAGAGTTAAGGCAGTGCTGGAAAATAATGGTGGCCACACAAAATATTGACACTTTGGGCACAATTTGGACATTTTCACTTTGGGGTGTACTCACTTTTGTTGCCAGTGGTTTAGACATTAATGTCTGTGTGTTGAGTTATTTTGAGGGGACAGCAAATTTACACTGTTATACAAGCTGTACACTGACTTCTTTACATTGTATCAAAGTGTCATATCTTCAGTGTTGTCCCATGAAAAGATATAATAACATACTTACAAAAATGTGAGGGATGTACTTACTGTTGTGAGATGCTGTAGCTCAGTATTACCATGATCACTTTTTTTTTTTATCTTATCAGTGCTACGTGAGCATGGCCTACAAGCAGCTGAAGCCTGAACTACAGCGAATGGCAAGCTAAAGCTCAGTTTCAACAAGATGCCTCCTCTTTCTACAGATGACTACCACAAACTTCTACACAAGTTTACCGTGCTGGAAACTGGCTAGTGTCACGGGTGGCCCTCGTGAGCCACCATAAGACGCCACACCGTCACCAGAGAGTTGTGCAAGAGCTTTTATTAACAGTGAAGTATAATACACAAGCTGCTGAGGCAGTGACACACACAAGTCTACCCACACTGGGAGGCGTAAGGCTAAACAGCTCACTCACAGGTCCGCAGGAGGCGACGGTCAATCCACAGACAGACAAGGTAGGAAAACAGTCCAAGCATACGTAGCTCCGACGATAAGAGATGACACTGCTGCAGGGATGCGGTCGCCAGCGTGGGTTTAAGAAGTCCATCACTAACGACCACAAATGCAGAACAGCTGTTCAGGACTTGACAGCTGAGCGGAAGCCTCCCCGAGCGCTGTCACAATAAGAGCTCGGAGAGCTAGGATAACAACGCCGCTGTCAAGCCCTGACAGGAATAGCCCGAGCACAAATGACATAGTGCTCGGGTCGTAACAGTAGCTCCCCCTCAAAAGACGGGCTCCGAACGTCTTTTAACACCCCAGCCCCCCCACCCCACCCCACCCCCAACCACAGGGCGAGTGAATTGAGGAACAGGCAAGGAGGGAGCCAAACAAAACCCAACAAGACCCCAAACAAAAAAGGGAAAAGAAGAACACATCCCTCGACATATCCATCAAATTCCCCCCCAGAACAATGAGGAAAAAAGGAAACAAGGCAGGAATACAATACAAGGGGTACAAACCATACAGAGCATAATACCTGACACCGAAAGCTTTCCCACAGAGACCACAGACAACCCGTCTAACACCAGAGTACATAACCCCACATGGTGTAGAACTCAAGAGTAAAGATCTCTTCAAACAAAAACTTTAAAATGCCACAATCCTACTCCCAAACCACCTCTGTCCATGAAACCCAGCCACAATTAACCCCAAAACAACCTCAACACACGGTATCTATGGAAAAAAGGAAATACATGCTATAGATTAGATTAGATTAGATTCAACTTTATTGTCATTACACATGTATGAATAGAAGGTAACGAAACACAGTTTAGCATCCAATCAGAAGTGTAAAGGACAGCAGTGCAGTATATACGGTAATTAACAGTATGTGCAATTTAAGCAAATATATGCAAATATATGCAGTAGTGCAGAAAGTTAAGAGTACTGTTATGTGCAAATAATGTACAATAAGTTAGATGGGCAGTTATGTACAGGTGAGGATGGTAAGAGATGATGGTAAGAGAGTCAGCGGGGAACTCAGTTCAATAACGTGACAGCTGTTGGAAAGAAACTGTTCCTAAACCTGCTGGTTCTAGTCCGAAGGCTTCTGAAACGTCCTTCTGGAGGGGAGAAGCTGGAACAGTTCATGAGTAGGATGGTTGGAGTCCCTAAGAATGCTGCGTGCCCGGCGCAGACATCTTTTCCTGTAGACGTCCTCTATAACTGGAAGTGGAGTCCCTGTGATGCGTTGGGCGGTTTTCACCACCTGCTGCAGCGCCTTACGGTCAGCAACAGAGCAGCTCCTATACCAGACTGTGACACAGTTGGTCAGGGTACTCTCTATCACGCAGCGGTAGAAGTTGCCCAGGATGTCAGTTGACAGATGGTTCTTCTTCAGTGTCCTCAAGAAGAAGAGGCACTGATGGGCCTTCTTGATCAGGCTGGTGGTGTTAACTGACCAGGACAGGTCCTCCGAGATGTGGGTCCCCAGGAATTTGAAGCTGGGGACACGTTCAACAGCTATGCCATTGATATGGATGGGGTCATGTGCCTTTCCCCTCTCCTTCCTGTAGTCCACTATGAGCTCCTTGGTTTTGCTGGTGTTAAGGAGCAGGTTATTGTCAGCGCACCAAGTAGCCAAGTGCTCAACCTCTGCCCTGTAATCTGACTCATCGTTGTCCCTGATGAGTCCAATCACCGTGGTGTCATCTGCGAACTTTATGATGGAATTGGATCCATACATAGGCCTGCAGTCATGGGTGAAGAGGGAGTAGAGGAATGGGCTGAGCACACAGCCCTGTGGTACACCAGTGTTGAGTGTGATGACGGAAGAACGGTTGGGGCCTGACCTAACATGCTGGGGTCTGTTGGTCAGAAAATCCATGATCCAGTTGCAGGTGGAGGTACTGATTCCCAGGTCCCCAAGTTTAGTGATCAACTTGGAGGGGATAACTGTGTTGAATGCTGAGCTGAAGTCAACAAACAGCATTCTTGCGTAGGTGTTCTTGTCATCCAGGTGTGAGAGTACATAGTGCAGCGCTGTAGAAACCGCATCCTCTGTACTCCTGTTGCTCCGGTAGGCAAACTGGTGAGGGTCCAGTGTAGGGGGCAGGCATTTTTTGAGCTGTGCCAAGACCAGTCGCTCAAAGCACTTCATGACTATGGGCGTCAGTGCCACAGGGCGATAGTCATTTAGGCACGATGGTGTTGAATGTTTCGGCACTGGTACTATTGAAGTGGTCTTGAAGCACCCTGGTACCACGGCCTGGGCCAGGGACAGGTTGAAGATGTCTGTGAAGACCCCTGCCAGCTGCTCAGTGCATGCCCTCAGCACACGCCCAGGAATGCCGTCAGGGCCAGCAGCCTTACGTACGTTGACATGACTCAGTGCGTTACGGACGTCGGTGTGGGTGAGTGTGAGGTGGTGGAGGTCGTCAGAGGGTGGGAAATTGATGTTCTTTTCGTTATTGTCCTTGTCAAAATGAGCATAGAAGTCATTTAGCTCATTGAGAAAGGGCACAGTCATGGCTATAGGTATGGAGTTGCTGGGCTTATAATCAGAGATAGCTTGAATGCCCTGCCACATGCGTCGGGGGTCAGAGTCCCCAAAATGTTCCTCCACCTCCACCTTCAGCTTGTAGCTGTGCTTGGCCTTCTTGATGCCCCTCTTCAGATTTGCCCTGGATGAACTGTAGGCCTGTGCATCACCAGATCTAAAGGCATTGTTACGTGCCTTTAGCAGAAGCTGCACTTCTCTGTTCATCCACGGCTTCTGATTTGGGTACGTGGTGATCTGTCTTTCCGTGGTGACACTGTCAATAGTGGTGTTGATATGGTCCAGGACTGAGTGGGTGTAAGCCACTATAGCCCCTCAACAAGAAGAGGGGAGGAAAACAAAAAACGAGAGCATGCTGAAAACAGACATGAGGCAATCTCAATTGCTCTAAATAAGCTTACATCATATGGTCCCAAACAGAAGACGATCGGGGGAGATCAAACGCCCCAGGCAGAGCTCCGGCGACCTCCCTGCCTCCGATGGCCCACGGATAGTCACACAAAACAGTACATGGTCAGGCGGCCTGCCCCAGTCCCAGGCCCCAAGAAACAAGTCCTCCGGTGGCCGTACCAGGCCACCCAGTAGCAAACACAGTTTATTGGGTGACCAACCCAAGGCGCCAAACCCACAAAGCAGTTCCTCTGGTGGTCGACCCGCATCCCTCAGCCACCAGAACCATGGAGGAATAGCATGCGGCAGCCTGCCTGGCGAAGAAACGACATGAGAGCGCCAGCCTGCCAGAAAGAAACCTCCAACGGCCCCCAGCGCTGACAACCCCAGCTGGTGGCTCCTGAGAGGGGAATAATCAAGACAATGGGTCCACATCACATCAGGTGGCAGAGGGTCTGCGGCTCCTCCACCGATCTCGGTCCAGACCGAAGTGATAGTCGCAGCTCCGCCTGTATCAGATCCCGATTGGATCACAGCTGCACCCGCGTCGGACCCCGATTGGGTCACCGCCGTACCAGCGTCAGACCCCAATTGGACCTCCTCGAAACCCGATTGGGTCACAGCCACACCTGTGTTGGACCCCGATTGGACCTCGTTGGACCCCGATTGGGTTGCAGCCGCACCTGTGTCAGAACCTGATTGGACCTCGTCGGACGCCAATTGGGTCGCAGCCGCACCTGTGTCAGACCCCGATTGGACCTCGTCGGACCCTGATTGGGCCGCAGCTGCACCTGCGTTGGACCCCCACTGGATCTCGTCGGACCCCGATTGGGTCACAGCCGCACCTGCGCTGGACCCCCGCTGGATCTCGTCAGGCCCTGATTGGGTCACCGCTGCACCCGCGTCGGACCCCGATTGGATCACAGCAGCACCTGCGTTGGGCCCCCACTGGATCTCAGCAGGCCCCGATTGGGTCACCGCTGCACCCGCGTTGGACCCCGATTGGGTCACCTCAGTCCACGCGTCGGACCCCGACTGGGTCACCGCTGCACCCGCGTCAGACTCCGACTGGATCACCTCAGTCCACGCGTCGGACCCCGACTGGGTCTGGACGTACCCCGACTGGGTCGGTACTGCACCGGCGACGACCTCCATCCCCGAACTTGGGACCTCCAGCCCCGCGACCTCGACAGACTCCAAACCGGTTAAGCTATGGAGAGGCTCAGAGGACAGGAGAGGACCGGGATCAGTATCACCGGCAGCGCCAGAGCCCAGCGAGACGAGCTCGGGCACAGCAGATGGCTGCCCCTCGCTCGCCTCCCCACGAGGCAGGCAAAAATGCTCTAACACACCACAAAGAAAAACAAAGAAGAGCACTTGCCTGCACTCGGGCTCTGGAGCCATCCAGGACTTCGTCGATCCAGGTTCAGGTAGAAGCTCGTCGTCGGGCTCCCACTCAGCTGCGTCGGGTTCCACAGCCGGCCTGATGGTTTCTGCAGCTGGATCCTCCCGCGCTGATGTCCACACCGATAACCCGCACGGCGTGGTGGCAGGGGACCCTCGACCCGCTGGCTCGCTCTGCTCTTCTGTGGAGACCTGGGGACGTTTGCTCGTCGGCTCGGGCTCCTCACCGCAGTCCGCTCTCCTCCTCTGTCCAAAACAAGGCTGCGGGGCCGGGGTAATTCCCAGAGTTGCAGGCCTCCCCCTCGTTCGACGGCGTGGATCTAACGCCGAGGTCCGCTCAGCAGGAGGAAACACAGAGGCAGCAGGTTCAGTACAAATAACTACAGCTGGAGGAGGAAACTCGGGGGGCTGCAAACCCCGAGCCTCACCCCCAGGAGTCAGACAAGACAGATCACCATGATAAATAGGGAAGTGAATTTGAACTTGCCTGTCTCCCGGAGGGGAGATGGTGCCAGCTGTAGAGGACATTGCTCCTTCCCTCGCTCGCTGGGTGGTAAGAAAGGACCCATGGACGGCGCTCGCTGGCGCAGGACTCTGGTCACACGCAGCAGCTGGAGAGAGCGTCGAGGACGAGGGAGCGGCAGCCGAAGCGGGCCGGACACAGCATGCTGACCGTACAGCAGGGGGTGGTGGCCCGAAAAAAGGGGCTGCAGGAATTCTGTCTTGAAGCGACGCCGAAGAGACAGCTGACTGGTTGAATGGGTCATTCTGGCGGCCCGGAACTGGATCCGGAACAGGAGCTTGCTGAAGATGTGCTCGGCCGCAGCGCCGACGCCTACGCCGGCCCCCAGATGGCGCGAACTCCAGAAATGGATCGAGGACAGGATCAGGATCCATAGGCCAAGAGCAGGAGTGCCTCTTCTCCTGCTTCTTGCCGTGCTCCTCCTCCAGCATAAGGAATATCTCGCGTTGCGTGGCGATATCTACCCTCCTCGCGTTGACTTCCGGGTGGTTGGCGTAGCGGGGAGAGAGATGACGAAGAGCATCTTCAGCTGAGTCCAGGTACCAGTGTATGCCGTGATCGTAATCCAGGAGGGAAGCGGAGATGAGCATCTCATCCACAACTTCCAGGATGCCCGTCAGCTCGTGCGTCGGACTCCGAGCGCGGCCCGTCCACGACGGCATTCCTCACACACACCGTACCCAGACAGGGAAAGCGAATGTCCAAAAAAACCCTAACTCACTGGTGAAAGGCGTCTTGGGTTGGCGTCACCGTAAGCGCCGTTTTTTGGCAGCAGTGTACTGTCACGGGTGGCCCTCGCGAGCCACCATAAGACACCACACTGTCACCAGAGAGTTGTGCAAGAGCTTTTATTAACAGTGAAGTATAATACACAAGCTGCTGAGGCAGTGACACACACAAGTCTACCCACACTGGGAGGCGTAAGGCTAAAAAGCTCACTCACAGGTCCGCAGGAGGCGATGGTCAATCCACAGACAGACAAGGTAGGAAAACAGTCCAAGCATACGTAGCTCCGACGATAAGAGACGACACTGCTGCAGGGATGCGGTCGCCAGTGTGGGTTTAAGAAGTCCATCACTAACGACCACAAATGCAGAACAGCTGTTCAGGACTTGATAGCTGAGCGGAAGCCTCTCCGAGCGCTGTCACAATAAGAGCTCGGAGAGCTAGGATAACAATGCCGCTGTCAAGCCCTGACAGGAATAGCCCGAGCACAAATGACATAGTGCTCGGGTCGTAACAGCTAGAAGTTAATCTGGAAGTAAATGGACTCTGTGAAAATGATACAACCGTGCTAGTGACTGAATACAGTGGACAAGATCCCACTAACTTACAGCTATCCAGTGCTAACATGGCTGAGAGAGACGGGAGGATTGTGTTCAGAGAAATAAATCCTTAAGTGATAGTCCTCCCTGGAATGCCCTTGGTACAAAACCCAAGAATAAATCATCACACAGGGTGAGGGGAAGACAAGTAACAGCCTAACTTGGTGAAATCTGTAAGATAGATAGATAGATAGATATATAGATAGATGTACTTTATTGATCCCAAAATGGGAAATTACAGTGTAACAGCAGCATGACAGTTGACAACCAAACAACAGAAACACACACATGACAGACAAAGGAATTACCCATGGAAAGTAAAAACTAACACGACTATAAAACCTATATACATCATAGCTTAATATATGATGACCCGTATAAACACATGAATCATCCCATTGCACAAAGAAGGACTATCAGGAGCAGAGTAAAATGTGAGGTACCAGTTAGTCTGTAAGGTGCAGTGTGGCAGCATAGCTATGCCAGAATTCAACATCATAGTGAGTTATTGTACAGTGAAATCGCATGTGGCAGGAAAGATTTCCTGTACCTGGCCGTTCGACAACGAAGCTGTAGTAGTCTACTGGAGAAAGTGCTTCGCTGTCTATCTAGTGTGTGGTGGAGGGGGTGATCAGGATTGTCCATGATGGATCGCAGTTTATTTAGTGTTCTCCTCTCCACCACTGTCTCAAAGGTCTCTGGTCTGAGACCAATTACAGAGCCAGCCCTCTTGATAATCTTGTCAAGTCTGTTGGTATCTCTGGCTCTGATACTGCTACCCCAACAGACAGCAGCAAAGAAGATGACGCTGGCGACAACGGTCTGATAGAAAAGCTCCAGCATCCTGCTGCACACGTTGAAGGATCTCAGCTTTCTCAGGAAGTAGAGTCTGCTCATCCCCTTCTTGTGTGCAGCATCGGATATGAATATATGAACAGTTGGCCTACTTTACTGGCTTGACCAAGAGCCTCCTCAACCCCGACTGTCAGCTAGAAACAGTCGTGGATAGCTGTCAAAGGAAAGTCTAAAAACAAACTTCCTCCACAACAGCCAAACGTGCCTCTTCAGAACAGATTTGTGCCGCTACTGCAGGACCCTGGATCTCCATCTGATGACCTGGATAAAATCTCCCCCACACGCAGCAGGGTAAATCATAACAACTCAGAAGGTAAAAGGCTACAGAGAAAGCTAACAGCTGGGCCTGAAACTCTGATTGTGACTCTGCTGTGAAAGATGTGAGAAACGTATGTGGTAAACACACAGAAATAATGTGGTTTCCCATGGATATGGTGTCTAATGTGAGAGACAAAATCTTGCAGACTGTCGCTGATCATCCCACAGTGAAAACTCTCACATTACATGTACGCTCAAATGATGTTGTGAAACAGCAGTCTGAGGTACTGAATTAGGACTTTAAGGAACGCCTAGACTTAGTCAGCTGTCTGAATGCTGAAGTGTTTATTAGTGGCCCACTACCACTGGTCAGAGGAGTGGAGAGATTCAGCAGACTGTTCAATTTAAATGGATGGATATCAGAAGCTTGTACAAACAAATCACTTCATTTTATTGACAATTTCAACTTTTTCTGGGACCGCAGACACTTTTTTTTTTTTTTTTTTAAGGGAGATGGACTCAGCCTCAGCAGGTCAGGTGTGAGGCTGTTTATCTCCAATCTGTTCTATTTTCTGCATCACCATTCTGTTCCACAGGACAAGGACAAGAGACATGAGGAACCAAAACAACAGGATAAGATACGGCCCAGCAGAAATTGTGAGATAAAGCCGTCTCAGCCTCCGCCTGTGCAGACCCCTCCTTCACCAAAAGTCACCAGTGAGGACCCACTTCTTCTACCACTGCATATCCCCTCCTCTTCAGCTTCCCCTTCCCCATCCTTCCCACTCCTCGACTTCACTGACCAGATGAAGGAACTGGCCACTATGGCCACAAAACTGACCCCATGCCCTAGTTCATCCTTCCCCCCCATTTGCCTCCTCCAGCAAATCCTCAGTGAGCTCTGACACAGCTGCCAAAGCCACGGCACCTACCCCCACCCCCACCCTCACAGCTGAACCGAAATCCAAAGTCTGATAACAACACAAGCTGGGTATGATATGTACTGGGTCCAGGCTCTGATATCACTGGTAATCATGGCTCTTTCCAAGGCAAGCAGGGACCCGGTATGGAAGTAGTTTCCTTAATTCCTGTTTTAATAGGTAACAGAAAAACATTGATAAATTTACAGAGAAACAAAATCCATCCTACACATCCTGTAAATTTATCAAATTTAGTGTTCATTTCTCACCAGTCACAGCCTAAACAAAAGAAAAATCTGGCAGATGATGCTTGTAACACACTGAAACTAGCTTTATTAAATATTAGGTCTTTGGCAGGAAAAACATTTTTAATTAATGATCTCATTATAAAACACAAACTGGATTTTATGTTTTTAATAGAGACTTGGTTAGATAATAATGGTGGATCTCTTCTTATTGAAGTAGCCCCTACCATCTACAGCTCTATAAGTGAACCCAGGCTGCATAAGAAAGGAGGAGAAGCTGTTTTGTTTAATGATTCCCTCCAGTGCAAGCAGATGTCTTATGATATGTTTACTTCATTTGAATATGTGGCTCTTCAGCTGAATTCCTCCTCCTGTGTATTGTTACCTCTGCGAAAGAGGTGATGTTTTTACCTGTAGAGTGTGTAAATGATAAGGCAAGTTTGTCTCAGGCAGTTTATTACACATTCTCTCACATGAGCATAGTAGAAAAGAGGGCATCTCAAACAGAACTCTTCACTTATATACTCAGGTCCTTCTACATATCAAAAGGTCACATTGCATTCACATAAAAGATCACATTGCATGCACTTCCACAATCCCTTAACATCCCCCTCACAGTCTCATATCAAAAGGTCACATCGCATTCACATAAAAGATCACATTGCATGCACTTCCATAATCCCTTAACCCCTTGCACTCCGGTCAATTTTCCTAAAAACGCCAAAAAATAATGTGCCCAAAGTAAATCGAAAGCTGTTCTTCAACCCTTTGCAGCATCTTCATGGGGTTGGTCTCATTTAAAAGAAAACACTTTGAATTTTTTGGCAAAAAAAAAAAAAGATCTCTCTAAGTGCTCCGGCCACTGAGTTACAGTCATGTAAACATAGTGAACTTGAAGAAAATAAATTTGGCCTGGGTGTTTTTTTGGATACAAATGCTTGCAAATAACACACAGCTTCAGATTCGGGCTGGAAAATGCAACAGAAATGTAGAACCAAGTGTTATCCAGCTGAGGTCCAAATTTTGTAACAATACCACAAAAAATGAATATTTTACACAGCTTTTTCCTCAGGTTGTTCCCAGGCGTTTTGGAACTGTGCCAAATTGTGCCAAATGGCACAGTTTGGAAAAACGTCTGTAACTTTTGAATGATTCAATATAGAAGCTTCATCTTGGGCTCAAATGAAAGGTCACATTCAGGGCTGTGTCTGTGTGTGTGTGTGTGTGGGGGGGTTGTCCCCCCACCCCCCCGCTACAGAGGACGGAGATCCGCCCTCGGTACATGACGGATTACACTCGGATAAGGCATGTTTCCACAGCAGGGCTGTCACCGCAGCTCCCCCCCCCCACCCCGCCGCTACAGAATCGTAGAGGCGGGGGGGGCGTTCATGGTCCGGAAGCAGTGAAGAACCGTGTAACGCGGTGCACGCACTTCGGACATTGTGCGCCGCACAGTTGTAATTTACCGATCGGTCAAAAGTCATTTTTTGATTACAATTTTCAGGGATAAAAAATAATTTGGCATATAACACCTTACCTCTTCACAGCCACATTGTCCTGGCCAACTTCTCTTCCGCACTGTCAGATGAACACGACGCTGGTCCGCTCTGGCTCTGGTCTCGCGACCTGGTCAAAACATAATTCCATGATTGCGGTTTTGGCGAATGATTTACGACCTTCGTCGTCGGCCTCCGTCGGTCTATGATGACCATATAAGAGAATCCTAAACACTCTGCTGGAATTAAAAAAAATAAATAAATAAACCACTGCCTGTGGCTGCTGAAGCAGTCTCTCTTCACCCAGCCTTTGTAGACAAAACAGCTCAGCGAACTTCTGTGCTTCAATTGGTTCGCTGCGTTGGTAGGCAGGTCCTTCTTGCCAAGTTTTCAGTCATTGGTTCTTCAAGGTTTCAGAAACCCAATTCAAGGCTCTTATTAGTCGAATGAGAGGTCAGTCAGATGAACTAATCTGTTCGCGGCTGTGTCTGCAGCTTTTATTTTCAGTGCGCGCTTGGACGCCATACACCACCTACATCACAATCTCCATGATGCGTCCTAGAGCGCACGAGAGCGCCCTCGTGCGCTCTAGGACGCAGAGACTTGCCCACCCGTGGGACAACGGAGTGCAAGAGGTTAACATCCCCCTCACAGTCTCTGGCACACAAAGGATCCTCCAAGCCGTCTCTGACACACAAAAGATCACATTTCACAGCTTCCTGTTATTTCCAAGGAAACTCTGCCCTTTGTTCTTATCAAAGATGCTGCTCATTATGTTTTGGCCATGTGCGGCCACCCCCCCCCCCCCACCGAGCATATTGGATCGAACAAAAGAATAACAGTCTGTATGCTGTGACAGAATCATTACACATCAATCCACATGCTGCTTGGGCTTCAGTCTTCTCCCGTATCTGCTGTAACCAGGATTCACCGCCTCCGCGGCGCTGTCATGCTGGGGAGCTGCTGTCTGGGGGTGAAAACCTTTTGTCTGTCCCTGCGGGTATTCTGGGGAAATTCTACTCTGGGAAGCTCCCCGTGGGGGTCTTCCACACCGAGGGGCCCTCGCCAACAGCACTTGCTCGTCCGCCACCACAAAAGCGGGTTTGAGTCTGTTAATGCCAACCTTTTCCCTCCTACCCCCCAAATCTAGCAAAAAATGCTTGTCTCCTGTTTCCAGCACTCTGAACGGTCCATCATAAGGTGGTCGCATTGGGGGGCGATGCGCGTCATGTCTGTCAAAAACAAACTCTGCGTTTTTCAAAGTTTTAGGCACAAAAACGCGCGGAAAACTGTGGTGAACGGGGCCCGGCAGCGTGCCTGTGTCAATGCTACGCTGCAACAGCTGAGACGGGGAGCTGCCCGGTGCAGGATTACCCTGGAGAAACTCCCCGGGCAGCCGAAGTGGCTGCGCAAAAACGAGTTCAGCTGGGGAAGCTTCCAAGTCCTCTTTAGGCGCAGACCGCAACCCTAATAAAACCCACGGTAGCTTGTCTACCCAATTTGCATCCGTCAGTGACGCCCTGAGAGCCGCTTTCAATGACCTATGAAAACGTTCACATAACCCATTAGCCTGTGGATTGTACGCGGTTGTGCGGTGAATTGTGACACCCAGGCTGCGGGCCATTGCTGACCAAAGTTCGGAAACAAATTGAGGGCCTTTGTCGGACGTAATGTCCGACGGGACTCCAAAACACGCCACCCATGCTGTTAAAAACGCGCGCACCACCTCCTCGGCTGTGGTTGACGCCAGTGGAACCACCTCCGGCCATCGCGTGGTGCGGTCCACCATTGTCAGAAGGTGCATGCACCCCTGTGATGGCGGGAGGGGGCCCACGAGGTCCACATGAACATGGTCGAACCTCTTAGCCGGGATGTGAAACGACTCCAAGGGAGCCCTCGTGTGTCTGTGTACTTTGGCTCGTTGGCACGCCATGCAGGCTGCTGCCCACTCTTTCACCTGTTTGCGAAAACTCGGCCACACAAATTTCTCTCCTACCATCTTGATTGACGCACGCACTCCCGGGTGCGCTAAAGAATGAACCGAGTAAAAACGCGGCGGCGCCACGCGGCCAGTACCACGGGACGTGGTCACCCAGTGGAGACATCGCAGATTAGGGGGGGCATACCATCTTGCAGCACCCTGCTCTCCAGCCTTAACCCTGTTGGTCCAGACTGGAGCGCGCGCACATCCGCGTCACTAACCTGCTCCGCGGCCATGGCTTTGTAATCTATCCCCACGCGGACCGGGGCCGCCACGGCACGTGAGAGGCAGTCTGCCACTACATTCAGTTTACCCGAGACATGCTGAATATCGGTAGTAAACTCTGAGATCGTAGCCAGCTGTCTCTGCTGCCGGCCCGACCACGGTTCTGAAACCTTGGCCATCGCAAATGTTAGTGGCTTGTGGTCAACGAACGCGGTGAAACAGCGCCCTTCCAGCCAGAACTGGAAGTGGCAAATAGCCAAGTGGAGAGCCAGCAACTCCCTGTCAAACGCGCTGTATTTACATTCACTATCGCACAAAGTCCTGCTGAAAAATGTCCATTCATCTTTCCTTCAACTATATGAAGTCTGCCTGGACCATGTACTATATGAAGTCTGCCTGGACCATGTACTGAAAAACACCCCCACACCATGATGCTTCCACCTCCAAATTTCACTGTTGGTATGGTGTTTTTGGGCTGATGTGCAGTGCCATTTCTCCTCCAAACATGCTGTGTGTTGTGGCATCCAAAAAGTAAAATTTTGGTTTAATCTGACCAGACTATATTCTCCCAGTATTTTACTGGTTTTTACTTTTACCCAGTATTTTACTGGTTTGGTATTTTACCAAATGTTGTGCAGCAAACTTTAGACGAGCTTCAACATGCTTTTTCTTCAGCAATGGATTCTTGTGAGGTGAGCGGGAATAGAGCCCATGTCGGTTGAGTGCATTACTTATTGTTTTCTTTGAAACAGCAGTACCTGCTAACTCCAGGTCTTTCTGGAGCTCTCCATGAGTGGTCTTTGGCTCTTGGATAACTCTTTTAATAATTTTTTTGATTACTCTGTCAGAAATCTTACGAGGAGCTCCTGGTTGTTGCCTGTTTATGGTAAAATGATGTTCTTTCTACTTCTGAATGATGGCTCCAACAGTGTTCACTGGAACATTCAGCAGTTTACAAATGTGCTTGTAACCAATCATTATGTTTTGCAACAATAAGGGTGAAGGGCCAGACAGAGCTCTTTGCTTCTACCCATCATGAGTTCTTTGTGATGTGACAATCTGATATTCAGAGACCTTTTTCAAGGCTGTCAGTCAGGACTTAACCAGCTGAAACGTTACCACTGTGACCTTCCTGTGGTAACGTATCGTCACTTCCTGTGTTGCTGGCTATCTGTGGTTTACTCTCCTCGTTCTCCTGAGGATTTTGTCTTTAATTGTATTTTAATCACTTTTTTCCATCTACCGTCACCTCTCACTTCTGTTTATTAAGCCTCTTGCACCTGTGTGCACACTCAGTGTCAACCAATCACTCTCTTCAGCCTTCTGTTCACCTTTCATCACTGTTTGTGTTAGCTTCGGGTTAGCCACTGCTATGGCTACTAGCTCTCTTTCCCCTCCTCCTCTGGTGTGCTCTCTCTGTCAGATGTTTAGCTACACCTCTGCCTCTTTTAGTGATAATGGTAAATGTAATAAATGTCGTCTTTTTGAGGCGCTCGAGGCGAGGTTGTCTGATTTGGAATCCCGGCTCCGCTGCATTGAAACACCGTCTGCACCAGTTAACTTTGACGGAAGTCCCTTAGCGGCAGCGGAGCTCCCTAGCATAGGGCCCCCCGTTAGTGGTCCTCCGGCTCTCCTCAGCAGCGAGGAGACTGGGTGGGTGAGGGTGAGAAGGAAGCCTAGTCGCAAAGCCCTGGTTCACCACCAACCTGTTCACGTTTCTAATCGTTTTTCTCTGCTCAGCGACACACCCGCTGAGGAAAAAACTCTGATCATTGGCGACTCTGTAGTCAGAAACGTGAACCTAGAGACTCCAGCGGCCATAGTCAAATGCATTCCTGGGGCCAGAGCAGGCGACATCGAGTCAAATTTGAAAATGTTGGCTAAAAGTAATTGTAAATACTCCACAATTGTTATCCACCCTGGCATTAATGACGTCCGTCTCCGGCAGTCGGAAGTCACAAAACTTAATGTAGAATCGGTGTGTGACTTTTCCAAAACCATGTCTGCCTCTGTAGTATTCTCTGGGCTCCTCCCCAATCTGAGCAGTGATGACATGTTTAGCCGCTCGTCATCCTTGAACCGCTGGCTGTCTGTGTGGTGTCCTGCAAACAAAGTGGGCTACATTGACAATTGGAGCTCATTTTGGGGAAAACCTGGTCTTATGAGACGAGACAGCATCCATCCCACTTTGGATGGTGCTTCTCATTTATCTAACAATCTGGCATCTTTTTATCCAAATTTCCAAAACCCTGACAACTCAAAGTTGGGACCAGGAAGCAGAGTCGCAGTCTTACACGCCTCTCTGCAGTTCCTCTTCATCTGCCACCCCTCAACTTAGCCCCTGTCTTCCCCATCAGAGAATCATTGTCTGCTCCCTCCAAAGCAAATAAAAATATAATGTACGGTATAAGAATCCCAAAGTGATTAAACAAAAAGTTGGTAAAGCTCAAATTAAATATGAAGCCTCTAAATTGAATGACTTTGCCTCTGTTCCTCCTCATAATTTAAAAATTAAATGCGGTTTATTAAATATTAGGTCATTGATCATCAGATTGATTTAATATCTCTTACAGAGACTTGGTTAGGGCAAGAGGATTATGTTGGTTTAAATGAATCAACTCCCTCTGGTTATTTAAACTGTCAAAATCACAGAAGTTCTGGTCGTGGAGGAGGAGTAGCATCAATTTACCATTCCAAATTACTAGTTAATGTAAAGCAAAAAACATGTTATAATTCCTTTGAGGGCCTGGTCCTCAGTATTGGGCACTTTAGCAATTTTAGGCTTGACCCAATTTTATTTGCCATAGTTTATCGTCCTCCATCAAACTACTCAGAATTTTTATCCGAATTTCCCGAATTCTTAGCTGATTTAGTGCTGAAATCAGATAGAATAATTATAGTAGGGGACTTTAATATACATGTAGATGTAGATAGTGATTGCCTTAATGTGGCATTTAATTCAATATTAGACTCGATGGGGTTTTCTCAGAAAGTAGGAAATTCTACTCATTATCTCCACCATACGTTGGACCTTGTTCTGACATATGGCATAGAAATAGAACATCTGGTAGTGTCTCCTCATAACCCTGTCCTGTCAGACCATTGCCTGTTAACCTTTGATTTTACTATTTCTGACTATCTGGCTCCTAAAGAAAAATATTACTACAGTAGATGCCTCTCAGATGATGTTGTTACCAAATTTATGCAGATTGTTTCCTCTATGCCATGTGTCAACACAACGGAAATAAGCTGTAGAGAGCTTGCTCCTTCTGTAATTGATAGCATGGTAGATAGTGTTACAGCTTCTCTGCATCAGACTCTAGACTTTGTGGCCCCCTTAAAAAAAGAAAAAGTCTAATCAGAGATTTCTAACTCCTTGGTTCAACACAGAAACTCGTAGCTTAAAACAGAAGATTCGTCAATTAGAAAGAAAATGGCGCTCCACTAATTTAGATGAAATCTATTTAGCTCGAAGAAATCATCTTTTAATTTATAAAAAATCTCTTAGAAAAGCTAGAACGAGTTATTATTCTGCATTAATAGAGGAGAACAAGAATAATCCCAGGTTTCTTTTCAGTACTGTAGCCAAGTTGACAAAGAATCAGGACTCTGTCAATCCTAGCATTCCCTTAGAGCTTACTAGTCAGGACTTTATGAACTTTTTCAATGATAAAATTTCATCCATCAGAGATAAAATCAATCAGATTCTTCCCACCGTTAACTTAAATATAGTAACTACCACAACTCCTTCAATTGATAACTGTCTTGATGAGTTTACTCCAATTGACCTTTTAGAGTTAGACAAAATAGTTTCCTCATCCAAGCCTTCAACTTGTCTTTTAGACCCTATTCCTACCAGTTTATTTAAAGAAGTCTTCCCACTTATTGGTAGCTTTATTCTTCATATAATCAATTCTTCATTAACTTTAGGCCATGTACCGCAGGCTTTTAAAACGGCTATAAATAAACCCCTACTCAAAAAGCCAACGCTGGATCCAGGAGCTTTAGCTAACTATAGACCAATCCCTAATCTCCCTTTCATCTCAAAAATCTTAGAAAGAGTAGTTGCTACCCAATTAGTTGACCACCTGCAGGGAAATGGTTTACTTGAAGAGTTTCAATCTGGGTTTAGAATCCATCATAGTACTGAAACAGCTTTAGCAAAGGTCACTAACGACCTCCTCATCGCATCTGATAATGGACTTGTTTCTGTACTTGTCCTTTTAGACCTTAGTGCAACTTTTGATACTTCGTTGGCTTCCGTCGGTCTATGATGACCATGGAAGAGAATCCTAAACGTCTACTCTGCTGGAACAGCACCGCCTGTGGCTGAACAGGCCGATGCGCGAATGGCAGTCCCTGTCACACAGGTCGCACTTGTGGGTGGTCTCCGTGCTGCTGGGTCTGTGGCGGTTCTTCCTGCGGGTCCTTTTTTCATCTGCTGCAGCAGTCAGTCTCTCTTCACCCGCCTTGAGCTGTCTGGTCAGGGTGCCTCTCCATTTGGAGCGGTCCGTTGCAAGGTCCTCCCAGCGCTCTGTGTTGATCTCCAGGGCCTTCATGTCTCTCTTGCAGACGTCTCTGAAGCGCAGCTGTGGGCGGCCAACGTCTCTCCTGCCAGTCGCCAGTTCTCCGTAGAGGACGTCTTTGGGGATTCTACCATCCTCCATACGGTGAACGTGGCCTAGCCAGTGGAGCCTGCGCTGTCTGAGTAGAGTGAACATGGAGGGAAGGCCGGCGCGGGACAGAACTTCTGTGTTGGGCACTTTGTCCTGCCAGGATATGTCCAGGATGTGGCGAATGCAGCACAAGTGGAAGGAGTTCAGTCTCTTTTCCTGCCGGGCGTATGCTGTCCACGTCTCACTCCCATAGAGCAGTGTGCTGATGACGCAGGCGTTGTACACTGCCATCTTCGTCTTGACAGAGAGTTTGGGATTCTCCCACACTCGTGTGGTGAGGCGAGCGAGTGTGAAGGCTGATTTTCCAATCCTCTTGTCGATCTCTGTATCAAGGGAGAGGTTGTTGCTGATCGTGGACCCCAGGTACGTGAACTGATTCACGACCTCCAGCTTGTAGTCGTCGATGGTGATGGTTGGTGGTGCTTCCGTGCCTTGCGCCAAGACGTTAGTCTTCTTCAGGCTGATGGTAAGCCCAAAGTCCTTGCATGCCTGGGAGAAGCGGTCCATCAGGGTCTGAAGCTCCTGCTGTGTGTGGGTTGCGACTGCAGCGTCGTCTGCGAACAGCATATCTCTGATTAGAGCCTCGTGTACTTTGGTTCTGGCTTTCAGGCGGGCGAGGTTGAAAAGCCTGCCGTCAGATCTTGTGTGCAGGTAGATTCCCTCTGTTGCTGTGCTGAAGGCATGCCTCAGGAGCATAGCAAAGAAAATCCCAAAGAGGGTTGGCGCAAGTACACAGCCCTGTTTCACTCCGCTGCGTATGTTGAATGGCTCTGAGACGTTGCTGTCGTGCTGCACTATCCCCTGCATGTTGGTGTGAAACGATTCGATGAGGCTTTGCAACTTTGGTGGGCATCCTATCTTTGGCAGGATCTTGAAAAGGCCCTCTGCTGACCAGATCGAACGCTTTGGTGAGGTCGATGAAGGCGACGTACAGGGGCATGTTCTGTTCTCTGCATTTCTCCTGGAGTTGGTGGATGGAGAATATCATGTCTACCGTCGATCGCTCAGCGCGGAAGCCACACTGAGACTCGGGGTAGACACGTTCGGCAAGCTTCTGTAGACGAATGAGAACAACTTGTGCGTAGACTTTGCCAACAACGCTGAGGAGGGAGATGCCCCTGTAGTTGTTGCAGTCACTTCTCTCCCTTTTGTTTTTGTAGAGGGTGATGATCTTGGTGTCCCTCATGTCCTGTGGTACGGCAACTTCCTTCCAGCACTGGCAGAGGACGTCATGCAATGGCAGCAGTAGGGCGGTCTTGCAGTGCTTGATCAGGTCGGGGGGTATGCTGTCGTTGCCGGGTGCCTTGCCAGCGGCCAAGCTATTAATGGCCTTGCTGAGTTCGTCGATGGTTGGCTCGGTGTCAAGTTCGTCCATGGATGGCAGGCAGTCGATGGCATCAAGGGCTGACGGTGTCACGGTGTTCTGTCTGGAGTAGAGGTCGGAGTAGTGTTCCACCCATCTCTCCATCTGCTTGTTCTTTTCTGTGATCATCTCCCCAGTGGAGGATTTGAGGGGAGCCGTCTTGCTCTGAGCCGGACCAAGTGCTTTCTTGATGCCATCGTACATACCACGGATGTTCCCTGTTATGGCAGCGGTTTGAATGTCTTGGCAGCTTTTGATACTATTGATCATAATATTCTACTTGATAGATTAGAACATTATGTTGGACTTAATGGAACTTCATTGCAGTGGTTTAGATCTTATTTATCTGATAGGCTCCAGTTTGTTCATGTCAATAATGAATTTTCTTTCAACTCAAAGCTCAGTTATGGAGTTCCACAGGGATCTGTGCTAGGCCCTACTCTTTTTAGTTTATATATGCTTCCGCTAGGCAACATTATTAGAAAACACTGTATACATTTTCATTGTTATGCAGATGACACACAATTATACCTGTCAATGAAGCCAGATGATAGTTATCAATTAGTCAAGTTAGACGCCTGTCTTAAGGAAATCAAAGCTTGGATGACTTGTAATTTCCTGCTGTTAAATTCAGATAAGACTGAAGTCATTCTTGTTGGTCCAAAAAACCTTAGAAATACCTTTCCAAATCAAACTTGCAGTTTGAATGCGGTTACTCTTTCTCTTAATAGCTCTGTGAGGAACCTTGGAATTATTTTTGATCAAGATCTGTCCTTCAATTCACATATTAAATTAGTTTCTAAGACTGCCTTCTATCATTTGCATAATATTGCCAAGATTAGGAGCATCTTGTCTCAGAGTGATGCTGAGAAACTGATCCACACTTTTGTTAGCTCTAGGTTAGATTACTGTAATTCTTTATTATCAGGTTGTCCTAAAGCATCTTTAAAAAGTCTTCAGCTGATCCAAAATGCTGCAGCAAGAGTTTTAACAGGTACTAGAAAGAGAGATCATATCTCTCAGGTTCTGGCCTCCCTTCATTGGCTTCCCATAGAGTTTAGAATTAAGTTTAAAATTCTTCTTCTTACTTACAAAGCTCTAAACAATCAGGCCCCTTTTTATTTAAAAGATCTGATACTACCGTATTATCCTAATAGAGCACTACGCTCCCAAAATGCAGGATTACTTGTAATACCCAGAATCTCTAAAAGTACAATGGGAGGCAGAGCCTTCAGTTATCAAGCTCCTCTACTGTGGAATCAGCTGCCAATCTGGATTCGGGAGTCAGACTCGATCTCTGTTTTTAAGAATAGGGTTAAAACCTTCCTTTTTGATTTAGCCTACAATTAGGGAGGGATCTTGTGTTTCCGAACCCTCCCTTAGTTATGCTGCTAATAGATTTAGACAGCCGGGGGACCTCCAATAATGCACTGGGCTTCACTCCTTTCTTCACTCTCAATGAAATATTTTTTTTGCTGGTCATTAACATCTGTTTGTTCTCTCCCATAGATTGAGTCCCCATCGTGCTGTTTGCTCTCTACATGTCTGTTCTTTTCATCTTCTCTGTCCCCTCACCCCCCAGCCAGTCGCAGCAGATGACTGCCCCTCCCTGAGCCTGGTTCTGCTGGAGGCTTCTTCCTGTTAAAAGGGAGTTTTTCCTCTCCACCGTCGCCAAGTGCTTGCTTACAGGGGATCGCCTGATTGCTGGGGTCTTTCTGCAACTGTGGGGGTTCCCCCTACAGTTGAAAGTGCTATGAGATGACTGTTGTTGTGAAATGGCGCTATATAAATAAAGTTGAATTGAATTGAAATTAATTTGCATTGATGGGGGATGGGATGGCTTTCTAAATTCTGACGGATTTCAGTTGGTTTCTTGGCTTTCTACGCCTTTTGCACCTCTTTTTTGTCATGTGTTCAATACTTATTCCTGCGTCATTCCACTTTATTAAATACTGTATAACTTGATTTGTGAACATAGTTGCCTTGATTTCTTTGTATGTATGGATCATTGGGTTGTTACTGATATCTGCTGAAAATCTCAGGTCAATAGCTCCACCAGAAATATGTTTAATGAGAAAAATGTTGATGTGTTCAATACTTATTTTCCCTGCTGTACTTTTCAGTAGGCCAACATTTCTATTAAAGGGGTCATTGACTGAAAAATGGTGTGTTTGTAGGTTTTAACTGTCTGAAATGAGTTTACTGGCCACATAATTATCAAAAAAATTTCAAAACAGTCAATTCTCTCAAAAAACACATAGCCTTTATCTCATTTTTCTCTCCCAAGAAACGCCAGAAACGTTTTTGACTCTTCCAGGTAAACTGTATCCATCAAGTCTAGAAAAAGCCAACCCACTGTCGTCCTATTATTGGCCTGCCTAGCTGTCCATCATGTAGATGAAAGAGCCAGGCAAAAGGTAGCCTATTAGCCCCTGAGCTATTAGCCCCCGTGCTAACACTGGTACCAGGATGCTCACTGTAAGGCAGGTGTCCTAACAAGCTCAGGGAGGACAGAAACTTCCTGTGGAGCATAAGGACAAAAGCTCGCTTGATCTTGATTTTCAGTATAAATATAGACAGTGAAAGTGGGGCCTCACGATCCTTCTGACTTTTTGGGTTTTAAACTGGAGGTGTCAGAAAAGTTACCAAAGGGATAACTGGCTTGTGGTAGGTAACCAAGCATTCATAGCGACGCCACTTTTTGATCCTTCAATGGTGGCTCTTCCCATCATTGTGAAGCAGAATTCACCAAGCCTTGGACTGTTCACCCACTAATAGGGAAAATGAGACAGGTGAGTTTTACCCCACTGATTGTGTGTTGTTGCAACAGTAATCCCACTCGGTACAAGAGGAACGGCAGGTTCAGACATTTGGTGTATGTGCTTGGCTGAGTAGCCACTGGTGCAAAGCTACCATCTGTGGGATTATGACTGAATGCCTCTAAATCAGAATCCTGCTAAAATGTAACGATACTGTAGTGCTGCAGATCTCCGGTTGGCCTTGGATCACCGGCCTCAGCGGGTGATAGAACAGCTCTTGTGATTGGACTGGGGGATGGCTAGAAGGCGGCCGCCCCTCCCCGATCAAGGACGCATGTTCATGTAGAACCCAGTGCTAAATAACTCGGAGGACAGCTCCCCCACTGTCCTCCGGGGCTCTGCTCCACTCTTGCGGGCAGCATAGGAGAGCTGCCTCTTGACAAGACATCCCCCAGCTGGCTGTGGGAGCAAAGTGGAGTCCCACAGAGGGGGGATGGGGGATGGAAGGTTGTCCAGCGCACAGAGCTAGCGATTTTTTGTGGAATCACGGCAAAATTATTGGAAGATGGGCTGGAATGAAGCAAGAGACACCATCGACTTTGAATCAGTGAACCACAGCCGCTCAGCCGAGCTAGGAGGCTATAAGGTACTAAGCTAATGGCTAACTGACGAAAGACGGCGGGCGGAGTTGAATAGGTGAAGGATGGTTCTTAAAGTGACAGGCTTTACATCAGAGCGTTTCAAGAAAGCCAGAAAAAATACAAAACAAATTTGCTTCAATAATTTAAAAAATGAAAGAAAATGTCAACATAATATGTCACAAACATTTCAATAAGACATGAATGAGCTGGAAAGATGTGGAAAAAGTGCAATGACCTCTTTAAAAATCATTTAAAAATAATTTTATGTAATATTCTAATTTTTTGAGAAACTGAACTTGTCATTTTCATGACCTATAAGCCATAACCATCAAAATTAAAAGAAATAAATGTTTGAACTATATCACTCTGTCTGTAATGAATCTATACGAATTTCATTTTTTAAACTGAATTCCTGAAATAAATCAACTTTTCGATGACATTCTAATTTATTGAGATGCATTAAACCCTGGCGCCAAGTTTCAAAATAATCGGAACAAAACTGTAGGAGGAGTTGATTTCACAAAAATGGGACAGACAGATGGACCCATACCATAAGCCCCCTTCGGTCTTCAACTGGTGGGGTATAACAACACTTTTCACCCTCTCCATGATGACCTGTGACAGACAGGCAGGCCATTCAGCCATCACATCACCCCACCACGTGCAAAACTGAAAGCTTCTGGCATATTAGATTGCATGAAGCCAGACACAACCTGACACAACTGGTCACAAGTGTACTGAAAACACAAGATGAATCATATATTTATTTATTATAGCATTAGCATTTGTTCTTTAATCAGAGTACAAAATTGTAGTTGATTTGGTGTTAGAAAATGTTCTTAGATACTCTATGTGACATGGCCTGTTTGAGATGATCTTTAAAAAATGACTATACATCAAAACAGATAAGAAAATGGAATGCATTCATGACTGGAACAGTGGAAAACATCACTGATGTGCATAATAGTCATAAAAGCATTTGGAATATGGATTTATGTAAAAGTGAGAGGGCTTTCAGGAATTTTCTCTCCACATCACATTAGCAGTATACATGTTGTCCATGAATAAAATAATAATAAAAAAATACATTGCTGTCCCAAATACCAGTTCTAGTACTCCAAAACTTAGGAGCAATCCAGAGTGAATATCCGAATATTCTGTACTGTCTTCCTTCTCCTTCAGTGCAGTCCATCAGCATGTTTTTCCAGAAATGTGACTTTTCTTAAACTTTAAACTGAAACTTTTGACTTAATTTGTAGCTTTTATTGTAAATTTGAGACTTTTTTCTTGTAAATTTACTACATTTTTTGTATAAACATTGATCTTTTTTCCTTGTAAATTAAATTTTTCCAAAATTTGTAAATTTAGGTACATACATTTATGACTTTTTGGGGGTAAATTTGTGACCTTATCAAGTTGCATTTTTTGTGAACTTGTAAGATTTTTGTCCTAAGTACAGGTCCCTAAACTTGCAAGTTTTTAAATAAACACATTTGTAGATTTTTCAGTGTTCTTATAAAATTTGAATTTTTTTAAAAAAATGTAACCAACTTCTGTTCTTGAATTTTTTCTCAAGTTTGCAATTTTTTGTTTTGTAAATTTCAGATCCCTTGTAAATTTATATTTCCTATAAATACACATTTTTCATTGCAATTTTAAAGTTTTATTGGCCTTTAAATTTTTAATTTTTCTTGTAAATGCAGAACTGTTTTTTTATCATAAATCTTTTTGTCACGCAAATTTTGATATTTTTTCTTTTATATAATTGTATATGACTTTTTCGCTAAATTTTGTGACTTTATCATGAAGTTTTTTTCTTTCTGCATAAATATGATCTCAAACATCAACAGATTTCACACAGGTTCTAAAAGTAGATAAAGAACCCAGTTAAATAAATGAGAAAAAAATTATTTTTCATGTATTTATTGAGGAAAATGATCAAATATTACATATCTGTGAGTGGCAAGTTTGTGAACCTCTAGGATTAGCAGGTAGTTTGAAGGTGAAATTAGAGTCAGGTGTTTTAAATCAATGGGACGACAATCAGGTCTGCGTTAGAACCCTGTTTTATTTAAAGGATCTTTTATTTAAAGATCTATCAAAGTGTCAACACATGTTTGTGGAAGTGTGTCACGGCACAGACAAAGGAGATTTATGAGCACCTCAGAAAAATGGTTGTTGATACTCATTAGGCTGAAAAGGTTACAAAACCATCTCTAAAGAGTTTGGACTCTACCAACCCACAGTAAGACAGATTGTCTTGGAGGAAATTTCAGACCATTGTCACCCTCCCCAGGAGTGGTCCACCAACTAAGATCACTCCAAGAAGCAAGGAGTGTAATAGTTGGCGAGGTCACAAAGGACCTCAGGGTAAATTCTAAACAAGGGATAAGGGATAGGGGTAAGGACCTGTACTTATATAGGGCTTTTTCTCGTCTCAAAGACCACTCAAAGCGCTTCACTAGTACTAACCCTTTATTCTAAGGGCATATAGGAGACATATCTAGCGACAATTTAGAACAACCAATTAACCTAACAACTGAAGGCCTCTGGCATTGCCAGGATGGCTTGCCTGCCCTTATTCATTGTTCCATCATTGATGGAACAATGAATTCTGAATTATAGCAGCAAATACTGAAGGAAAATATCAGGACATCTGTCCATGAACTGATCCTCAAGAGAAAGTGAGTGATGCAACAAGACAATGATCCTAAGTACACAAGTTGTTCTACCAAAGAATGGTTAAAGAAGAATAAAGTTAATGTTTTGGAATGGCCAAGTCAAAGTCCTGACCTTAATCCAACTAAGATGTTGTGGAAGGACCTGAAGTGAGCAGTTCATGTGAGGAAACCCACCAACATCCCAGAGTCGAAGGTGTTCTGTACGGAGGAATGGGCTAAAAATTCCTCCAAGCCGATGTGAAGGACTGATCAACAGTTACCAGAAATGTTCAGTTGCAATTATCGCTGCAAAAGGGGGTCACACCACATACTGAAATCAAAGGTTCACAAACTTTTGCCACTCAAATATGTAATATTGGATCATTTTCCTCAACTAAATGAAAAAGTAAAATATTTTTGTCTCATTTATTTAACTGGGTTCTCTTTATCTACTTTTAGGACTGAAAAATCTGATGATGTTTTTTTTAGGTCATATTTATGCAGAAATGTAGAAAATTTTAAAGGGTTCACAAAGTTTCGAGCACAACTGTATCTGGGTACAGCTCTAGTAAGAGCAGTATTTGATTGGTGAATCAGCATTCATCATTGATACCCAGCATAGCCAAAAAAGCTACAGCATGATTTATCATTATTTTACATTATCAGTTCCTTCATGCGAGCTGTCAGCAAAACCTCGCCAGCTGAAGGTCATAACAGCAATTATAACTATTCTGACATGGCCTCTTTTACGACTGTGTTGTATTTACAGTACTGATCTGCTATCACATTATTCATTCCCACATACACAGTAAAATGAAGCAATACTTTTGGATACAGAAAACAATAATTACACATTGTTAATAAAAAGCATACAGCTGCATGAGGTGAAACAGCCATCTGCACTGCTGCATTCTTGGCACACCCTGTCCCAGCGAAACCTGAGGCCACGAGCTGATATCACTGCAGTGACATGCCATTTTCCCACAGCACTTAAGAAGGTCGCCGTCATTAAAATGTCCTTAAAAATGCGTTTTAAAAACAGTGACGGGTTTGATTTCTGACCTCTGATGAGAAAACAGTAGAGTGAATATAAAGAATTAGTCCTGAAGTCATCTGGGGCCTAACATGTTTACAAGAACAAGGTTGAAAATGCACAAGAAAAAAGTGACACATTTTGTCAGAAAACTTAAGAAACAAAATTCACAAATTTAAGAGAAAAAAGTTGCAAATTTACCTCAAGAGTCATAAGTCTAAGAGAAAAATGTTGTTTACAAGATTACAGTTAAAGGTGCAATGTTTAACCAAAAACAAAGGCCTATGAGAAAAAAATGTTAAGAATGTTATTAAAAACTATTTTTTACTGCTCGTATTTTTATATCTTAGAAAGAGCCATTTATATTTGTGATGTGATCATAACTAAGAACAGCCATATTTGCACCACTATCCTTCTACAGTAGCTCTGAAGGGCAAACAGCCCCTGTGCCTAGTGACAGACATTCAGGTTTTGGTCTGCTGTCACAAGCTACAGGATCCAGTTCATGTTTGGAATAATTTTGGCACTTGATGGCCACTGTGTGGAGGGCATTTGAGATTGTTGCTCTCTCCAAGTGGACCCCAAGCTGTCAGCGATTGTTAGATGTTGGAATCACCAGAAGCACCATGATACAATATATTCTGATTTTACATTGAATATTGTGATATTGGGTCTTATTACGATGATCTAAGGCACGCATTTGCACCACACTCCTCGTCTGTTTTTTGGCATTGCATCAGGCCATCTCCTGTAGACAGTGTTCCCACTTTACGCCGCAAGAAGAGGGCTCATTTAAAAGAGGTGTGGCATTGACACAATCTTGCCACATTGGTATTTTCTTGCATTTTCTTCCAATACACTTTTGATCGGCAAAACGCTGGTCTATTGTTGGTAGCACGTTGTTAGTGCTATTTCAGCAGTGTGTTTTGAAACTGTGGGCAGGGCTGCTGCTGATGGGCACACGAGGAAACACTCACAGCCTGCACTGGGATTATGGAGTATTTTAATGGACAGAGTTGTACAAGTCATAATCTAATCAAAATATCGTTACCTGTCATTTTAATTATAATATGATGACGCATTGAATAATTTTTATTCCATCCACATTTTCATTTTAATCATGAACTTACAGGAGGAGTATAGCCAATAGATTAAGTATTAATTTATTCATTTTTAGTGGAATGAATGAATGAATGAACAGGGACAGTGTGCATTTCACTTTCCACCACAGACTGCAATGTTCAGGAGAGGTGCGAAGGCAGAAGGATCCGCTCTCCACTGAGCCTTGGCTGGTGCGGCCTCTGTGTTCAGTTCTGGACAGACTAGTGGTTCGGTGGCTGCTGTGGCCAGTGTGAACCGGTGAACGGAGGAGGCGACACCTAAAACCCTTGGCAAACTACAAGCCTTTCTGTATTCTGTCCACATATATAATCTACCATGTACCTGTGTCCTCAGTCATCTCCTTTAAACTTGTGTCCATTCGTGCGTGCACATTCTGTTCCAGTTAATGAAAACACACATGCAGCTGTTGTTTTCTGTTAAATTTGTTAATCTGAGGACAGTTAAATACAAATTATTCATATACAGTATATACCCAATATTATATTCCTAATTATCTGAAGAAATAGTAGACGGGGTTTTTCACTTTATAGAGAAAAAAACAGTGCATGAGTTTATGACATTATTCAGTGGCTCCTCCTGTTTCTGAAGTTTGAAACCCATTTATGTGTGCATGTTGCAAAATGGAGTGAAACAAGTTAGACGTACATCCGCGTGTGCTACGTTCAACTTAAATTAATTTAAATTCAGCTCAATTGTTCAGCCCAACTGTTCGGTCACCTCCTTCCCATCCTCCTCCATAAAGTAACTGCTGGGGCAATAAGTGTAATTAATGCCAAGCATTACTATCTTGCATATTTTCTCTTTGCGCACGTGCATTCCCTTTGGCTAGAGTAAAATCCATTTACTCTCGCAGATAAACACATCATCATGACCACAGTTTGCCTTAGATCATGTGCCCCTGTGTATTAAGGGCAAGGGCAGGACAGCTCCTGATTGGATTATGACATGGTACACCCAAAACACACCTCTGAATAATCAGACCAGCCCCTTTGCACTTTTCATATGGTGCAGAGATCGTTTTCCCACTACAGTGATAACAAAATGGACTTGGATATGCTGATAAATGCACTCTGCAGCTGAGACTGTTGACTAGCTCATTGCAATATGGCCCTTTGTATATGGCAATTTCCCATCTCCCATCTTTCTTCTTCAACTCCATTTAGTGGACCATTTGGTGATAAAAACCAAATGAAAAGTCATTTGGTTTTTATCACTCTGTTTTCCAAAGGGTTGAGTTTTTGTTTTTTTTTAAATTTTCAACATTTATGAATAATTTTTCATGAAATATCACAATACTGGTGTCTCTAAATGGGTGCAATAATGTTGTATGTAATTGTTATACACTGCACCTTTAAATTCCAGTGGAATTAATACACAAAAACAACTTTGGGAGAAAAATGTTTAAATTTCAAACAAAAATTAAATATTTTATTCTCAGACTTTGAGAAGAAAGTTTGAAATCCTTAAGAAAAAAATATGCAATCTGTGAGAAAAGCAGCAAACTTGTGAGACACACGATTTTGCAAGGAAGAAGTTGCAAATTTAAGAAGAGTTGCCTCTTTAAAAAGAAAAATCAAATTCATTACTAATGTTGACAACTGTTTTATCTTAAGCTCAAGGGTCAAAAATGTTTTGTGGTTCTGTGCAGATTTTTGGGGCTCAAAGTGCTCAAAATGGCTAGTTACCTAGCAGGGGTTGCTGACCCCTGTTCTGGTGCCTCACCCTGTAAGGATTCAATGCTGATCACTCATGTAGAAACACCTGTGAACACATATTAGTACCGTTAAATTATAAAAGAGAGAAGCTATCTCCTGCTTAAACCCAATGTGGACAAGTCCAAAGCTCTATAGTCCTGTTTAAGAGTTCACTCTGGATTCTATGACTGACATTCACCAGCTCTTCCTGTTGTTTGGGTTTTTTGCAAGTTTCAGTTTCTTGACCTCCCTGAGGACATCATCTGCCTTCTTCAGTTTCTCCATTGCTTCAGCGAGGAGATCCCCTGGTGCACCTTCTCCAACACCTCCCTTCTGGACCTTCGATGTTCTGCTCAAGAGCTTGCTCGTCTTTTCCATCTGCAGAGCCACCTCGGCCTCAAGTTTGAGGACGTTGTCACTGGGACCTTCAACGCTCCCAGTGCTGGCTCTAGCAGACTGTGTCCCTTGAATGTAGACCTTCGTGTTAGACAGTAGATCTCCGATAGAGGCTGACTTGGCCTTGGCTGAAGGTTTGAGGGGAATGTCAGGACGGGACTTTGGGCTAACCTGAGGCTTGATAGCATCTTTCACTGGCTTTAAATGAACAGAAACCTGAATTTTGTCTTCACTGGCATCCACTGAGTCCAGAGTGGGATGGGTCCCCCTGGAAAGTGCTGGCGTATCCTCGCTCACAGAGCCCTCACTCTCCTCATCAGAGTGCTGACCGCTGTCCACAGACTTCTCCTCTACATTCTTTTTCTTCTCCTCGGAGAAGTGATGGAGCTCTGGACTTGGGCTGAGGCTGTCAGTGATGGAGTCGTTCAGGGGGCAGGTCCAAGAGGGAACTACTTCTTCCTGAGGAGAACTGGTTGAGGCATCTGTGGTAGTAGACAGAGGTCCCCCTTTAGGATGAATTTCATCTGAGGAGGTTTCTATGCTCTGCATGTCTGTCTCAGCAGGTTTTCCAGGGTTTTTCTTACAGGTAAGAAGAGGATTATTTCTCTGTAACTCTGTTGATTTTTGTGACTCATTGTCAGGCATCTCTGATTCATCTTCAGAAACCACTGCTTCTACAAGTTCATCCACTTTCACACTAGGTGGTGCTTCCTTAGAAATCATCTGGCCTGGATCATCTATCTCCTTATTACTGCTGTCGTCCTTTCTGATTTTCTCATTATCATAATTAGCCTGTTGGTCTGGCTCCACACTGTGAATGGACGGTTTCTTCTCTTTAGATGGAGGGGTAGGAGGGCGGGAGGATTGTGAAGCCTCAGCAAGGTTGCCCATGGAGCCACTGGAAGTGGGCTTGTTAGGAGGGGCTGGAGGTGGACCTTCCTTTTTAGTGGCATCAGGGCTCGACTCGGAGGAGTTATCTGGTTTCCCTTCTTCTGTCCCTTCCTTGGCAGAGGAGGCACAGGGTTTAACTTCTTTTGATGGAGGCATTGGTGGCTTCAGGACCTTAAAAAAATTTGGTCAAATCTTATAGACTATGTAATATATTTATGCATTGTATGACTGCATTGCTCATACATAAATATACAGACCTTTTTCTCTAGGCTTTCATCTGTATTGGGTTTATCCTCAGGCGCTGGACTGGGTTTAGCCTCTTTAACTGGTGCCATGGGAGGCATAATGACCTTTTTTTTGTGGCTGACCTCTGGCTCAGGCTGAGGATCATCCTCCTCTTCCTCAGCAATGGGAGCACATGGTTTCTCTTCACCAGTTTTGGAAGCAGGTGTTGGGCCGTTGTCATCTTTCTGTTTCTTAGTGGCATCAACACTGGGATGATGGGTTCCATTTGGCATTACTGCATTCTCAAAATCAAGATCCAGACGCAGGATGCCATCAGACGACACATCAGCCACCTGAGAGGCAAAATAAGAAATTTCTTTAAAGGTCCGGTTAGCTGTAAAATGGTGTTTTTGTGGGTTTTAACCTTCTAAAATACATCCATGGCCACATGTATGCTGTTAAAATACAGGAAAATGATATACACTGCCTTTATTTAGTTAAACCCTGAAAGAAACAAGTGGATTTTTCTTCCTGGGTTTTATATGTCACAAACCAACAAGTCCAGCCTTCAGTTTGACTGCCTCCTTACTTGTGATTGAACCCCTCATAAAAACTTTAACTAGTCAGATTAGGGGCTCATTAATATTAATAAACAAACTGAAAACAGACTTTTTTTTTACAACTTCGAAACTGTTTTGAGTCTTTAAAACTATGTCTGTATGTCCTTAATGAAGCCAAGACTTAAAATTAATCCTTGAAAAGCACACACAAAAAAGATCTTTAATGAATAAATACCAGTTCAAGATGCGCCTATTTCTTCAGTCTATCATTCCAATATGCTGAGAAAATCCATCATTTATCAAATGTGTGTGAGACAGACAGTCACACAATCATTTCAATGCAAAGATCGGTATTTGGAAATCTGAAGGTGATGGTATGATACGTTCAAATCCCACGACAGGTGGGCTTGTGTACCCTACGCAAATTTTGAAGTTGCTGTAGACCACAGGTGTCAAACTCATCCCATGGAGGGCCAAGACCCTGCAGGTTTTACCTCCACCCAGTGTCTTCAACAGGTGATTTCACTGAATTTCTTCCTACTGATTGGTGATCAGTGAAAACACCTGCTGAAGACACTGGGTAGAAGCAAAACATGCAGGGTCTTGGCCCTCCATGGAATGAGTTTGACACCTCTGCTGTAGACTCCCAGAGCAGCAGAGAAAACTGGCAGTGTGTGAGAATTATTTGAACAAATTATTGAGCAGTGTATCCTTTCAGATGATGTCTGCCTTGTGTTATATTTAGAAGAGCGTTTTAATGATTTAAAAGTTTCATACAGTGGCTTCAAACAGTAAATGCCACATGGACCTTGGTGTGTGATCCTTTCTACACCCAAACGTGCACCAATTTCTATGCACTTTTGATGAATGGAGGGCAACAACTCCAAGGGCCACTGGATGCTCTCTCATCCACCTGATGTGCATGCCTTTATGTTTTGGTGGAAACCAGAGCACTCTGAGTGAAACCACACAATCTCCACACATATGGGCTACACCTGGGCTCTAACGTGGTTTTGCTCCTAAGACATGCATTTATATAGTGGTACACAGGTAAGCGGTAATTATTAATTAATTATCACAGACCCCTTTCTTTCAAGAACAAGGCTGTAATATTTATGTTGAGGTTGAAATGATTGTCAAAAGGTTTTCTTTGTAAACTAAAAATGCATCTTATTTATCTCTGACACTTCCTGTTTGTGTGATGTTCACAATTTGTTACATACATCTCATTTGGTTCTTTTATTTTTATGCCTTGGTGAAAATGGAGGCATATGGTAAGCTCTCAGTGCGTCTGTGTGTAGATGGTTGTGTGTGTGTGTGTGTCCGTCTGTTCACCTGTCTGTTTCAGCTCGCCCGGTCAAAATTAAGTGGAACTAAAGGCTTGTATCATTGTATCGCCATATTTTCCTCAACTTTTAATTTGCCAGAATTCCAAGGCAGAATTCTAAGGCTTTGTTTTAGAAATAAACACAAATTTAACTCACCTTTACCATCAATGCAGATGGGAAAAAAGGTATTGTAATAACTATGTTGGGCCACTAGAGGCGGCAGTGCAGCTTTTTTACAGCACAACACAGCACATTTTTTTTCCAGCACATGGAGCTGAACTGTTATAAAAGAGCAGTTACTGAAAAAAAACACATATTCAGCAACTACATCATTTATTCATCACATCGATTGTTTTCACACTGGTTTTGCTGTTTAGTTTTGCAGAGGAAAGATGAGGTATTTTCTTCCTGGAGTTTTCAGTTCATCGCTAAAAACTACAAGTCCCAACAGTCCTCGCCCACAATTTTTTTTAACCTTTTATTTATACAGGGTGGTTCCATTGAGAGGCAACCTCTCTTTTTCAAGGACACCCTGTTCACACTTAAAGTTACACATTCACACCTGGAAGATGCCCAGTACAACCACAGACTGACCTGTGACCACTGAGCAGCTCCACTGGAGCAGTTAGGGTTAAGGGCCTTATTCAAGGGCACCACAGTGGCGTTAAGGAGGGTGGGGCAAACACTGCTCTGTTATCTGTCCCACCCAGATCTAATCCTGGCAGTTCAGGGATCTAAATGGTTGCAGTGAACTACGCATGTGCCCGGAAAGACCTACCAGAGGGAAGTACTGAGCAATCCACCAATACTGGGTGAACAAATGTCCGTCTTTTTGCCCGTCTGTTTTCTTCCTCTGTCACTAAACAGCAAAATCTCCTGTTTGTCTTGATTGTCATTGTATTCACGTACCTCCATCTCTTCTTTTGTGTTTGGATTGCAGCTGTTAAAATCAGTTTGGGGGCTCTTGGGTACCGCCGACAGTACGGGCATATGAACTGCAGATTATTTTCACTGCGTAAGTGTGTACTCCAAAATTACTAGATGGATTTGGATGAGATTTTTACCAAAGGTGGTCCTTGGGCTAGAGAGGAACCCATAACATTTTGGTGATGATCTCAGAACGCATACCTCCGCCAAGGCTCTGGCACTGAGGCATCAGCACCTTGGTGCTTTCATTTGTTAGATTAGCTGTATTTTTTTGAAAACTTTAACATAAATTTATTATGTTAAATTTATGTTAAATTCAACTTGCGTGACTGGCCACTCATCATAACAATAAAATGTCTATACAGTAATATAATGTGAATATTTTAGAATTATTCATAAATAGTGAATTACAAAGAAAGTACATGAGAAAAGACATTTTACTCTGACACAGTATCTATGTTGCAGACACAGACCTCTTTCATGTGAATCCTGGTCGGTGGGCGTCGATTACGGTTGCCTTTCGGCCTTGATCGTGTAACATGCTCTAAATTGCTGCCTTCATCAACTTTCACCTGTGAACATACAAACCATTAGCTTTGAATCAGACTGAACTTGGGAGAGAATCAAATGAAGAATCACCTCATCAAAGACTTTGTTCTTTGCTCGACTGATGCCATCACAGAGGGCTTTAATCCAGGCCTCCTTCTCTTCTACACTCTGCGCTTGGAACTTCAAGTCATGGACCTGCCCATCACAGCAAGTGGAAACAATGGAAACATTTTAATTTCAGGAGTATGTGATTATGAGGATGTCTGCCTTCAAGTTTTGGCCCTGTGATACACTGTAAAAAATTACTAGGGTTTTTCTACTTAAAAAAAAGTTAGTGTTCGGGCTGCCTTAAATTTTTTAAGTTGACTGAACTTGAGTTTATTTATGTGTTTTTTTGTGTCTTTACCACTTAACTTCTCAAGTTCAGTCAACTTAAAATTTTAAGGCAGCCCAAACACTAACTTTTGTCATGGGCAGCGAGAGCGCACCCCCTCCTTCCCGTTCATCTCTCATCTTCTTCTGTTGCTGCACCTTGCACGTGGGCGAGCCAGCCTTAACGTCAGCTCAGCAGGTGCAACAGCAGGGCAATCAACTCTGGATCGCCTAGAGGCGACCAAGCAACAAGTTACCGTGATGGGCCAGCAGCTGCAAACGATGATGTGGCAATTGGACAACATCATGCAACATTATGCCGGGGCGGCTCCTCCAGCTCCTCCTCCTCAACCTGCTCCCACTGTTCAACCACCGGTGTGCCATACCACCTCCATTCCCACACCTGCCCCGTACGTGGGGGAGGTGGGGAAATGTAAGGAGTTCCTTCATCAGGTGCAGATGTATTTGGAGCAGGTCGGGGGGGAGTACCCGGGGGATGTCGCAAAAATCCAATTCTTCACCCTACTGTTGTGTGCCACAGCAAACAGCCCGGAGGGCCGTAGCTACATGTTTGATCAATTTGTGGCCACCTTTTGTCGCGCATTCAACCACACCGAGAGTCAAGGGAATATAATGAGCTGCCTTATGACTCTCTGCCAGGGGGCCCAGTCTGTGGCTGAGTTCTCTGTGGAGTTTCAGGTCGAAGCGGCAGACTCGGGGTGGAACGAGGTTGCACTATGCAGCACGTTCCTCCACGGGTTAAATGCCCACCTCAGCGACGACTTGGTGGTTTGTGCCGTTCCCGACACGCTCAATGGTCTCATTGATCAGGCTGTGGGGTTGGACAACCGTTATCGTGAGCGCGAGAAGGAGTGACAGGCCTCCTCTCGTCCGCCCACCAAGCGAGTGCCTGCTGCAGGGATTGACACTGGGGGAGGCTGGTTTTCCTCCTAAGCTTATCGATCTCAGCCGGGTTCGACCAACCAAGGCTGAGTGCCGGCGAAGGAGGAGAACTGGCGCATGCTTGTACTGTGCTTCCCCGAAGCACGGTCGGGATGAGTGCCCCCGGCGGCCAAAAGACGCGGCCCGTCAGTAACCGTGAGGGTCTAGCGGGTGGGACCAAGTTAACTCCACCGATAATTTCTCTATTCTGGCCCTCATGCAATTGCAGGGGGTCGAGAGGAGGGTCTTGGCGCTAGTTGATTCAGGGGCAGAGGGCAATTTCGTGTTGGCCTAGCTCATCTGGGACCTGGGTATTTCCACTCTCAAATTTCCCCATCATCAACGCATTACCACCATATCCGGCTGTGAGGTTGCGGTAGTCACCGAAAGCACAAGGCCGGCCGCCATCCTCTTGTCTGGTAATCATTGGGAGGAACTCACATTCCTAATTCTTCCAAATTCTTCATCCCCGATGATTCTTGGGTATCCGTGGCTCCGGAGGCACAGCCCCATAATAAACTGGGGGCGTAATTCGATCTCCTCCTGGAGCCCATTCTGTTTGGCCAATTGTTTAAGTTCAGTTGAATGTGCTCCTTCTCTCCCTGTTTCTCTCCCTCCGGTTGAGCCGCCGGTCGTCAGTCTCGTCCCCCGGGCTTATCATGATTTGGGAGAGGTCTTCAGCAAGTCATAAGCGCTGTCGCTTCCACCTCACCGCTCTTATGACTGTGCTGTGGACCTCATCCCGGGGGTGAAGCTGCCGTCTGGCTGGCTCTATAGCATCTCGGGGCCGGAGAGAGAGGCTTTGGAGAAGTATGTCAAAGAGTCGGTGAACGCCGGCCTTATTCAGCCATCTTCGGCTCCGCTCGGGGCCGGATTCTTCTTTGTCGGCAAGAAGGATGGTTCACTGCGCCCGTGTAATGACTATCGTGAGCTCAACGCTATAACCATTAAGGACAAATACCCTCTGCTCTTGATGAATTCCGCGTTTGAGCTCCTTCAGCATTCACGGGTGTTCACTAAATTAGACTATGCGTACCATCCAATTCGCATTCGTGAGGGGGACGAGTGGAAGACAGCGTTTAAAACCCACCTGGGGCAATTTGAGTACTTGGTAATGCCGTTTGGGCTAACCAACACCCCCGCTGTCTTCCAACGGTTAATTAACGACGTCCTCCGCGATATGCTCTATCAATTTGTGTTCATCTATTTAGATGACACTTTGATTTTCTCCCACTCACCAGAGGAACATGAGGTCCATGTCAGAGCAGTCTTACAATGGCTCTTGGAGAACCAGCTCTACGTTAAGGCCGAGAAGTGTGAGTTTTCCACAACATCTACCACCTTCTTGGGCTTCATAGTGGCTGAAGGGAGACTGATTGCCGACCCGGCCAAGGTGAGGGCAGTGCTTGATTGGCCGACACCCCACTCCCGCAGGGAGCTTCAATGCTTCTTCGGGTTCGCAAACTTTTATCGCTGGTTCATCAGGAACTGTAGTGGGGTAGCACAGCCCTTAACGCAGCTGACCTCTGTTAAGGTCCCCTTAAGGTCCCCCTCGGTGGACCGAGGCAGCAGAGCAGGCCTTTTCCAAATTAAAGTGCCTGTTCACTGAAACACCAATCTTGGCACAGGTCGACACGCAGCTCCAGTTTGTCCTTGAGGTGGACGCATCTGATTCGGGGGTGGGCGCTGTCCTTTCACAGTGCACATCATCCGATCAGAAGCTCCACCTGTACGTGTATTTCTCTCGACGGCTTACGCCGGCTGAGAGGAATTACGACGTGGGGGACAGAGAGCTGCTTGTCATTAAATTGGTGTTGGAGGAATGGAGACATTGGTTAGAGGGGGCTATTCACCCCATTGTCGTGTGGACCAACCACAAGAACCCCAAGTACTTGCGGTCGGCCCACCGACTTAACGCCAGGCAGGCTCGCTGGGCTTTATTTTTCCAGTGTTTTAATTTTACCATCACTTTCTGACCTGGTGCTCAGAACACCAAACCAGACGTGCTATAGCGCCAGTTTGATTCCGATGAGATAGCGCCCCCTTCCCATCCCCAAACCATTCTTCCCTCTACTTGCGTCCTTGGTGCCCTTATGTGGGATATCGAGTGGAGGGTCCGTCAGGCCCAGTCTCGGGAGCCTGTGCCAGCAGGGTGGCCCCAGGACCGCCTGTACGTCCCTGCTGCCCTCCGCAGTGACGTCATCCAGTGGGGTCACACCAGCCGCTTCGCTTGTCATCCGGGGATCACCTGCACCACGGACCTGGTTCGGCGGGTGTTCTGGTGGCCCAAACTGCGGTGGGATGTGCGGGAGTATGTACGGGCCTGCCAGACCTGCGTCCGGGGCAAGTCCGACTCTTCTCTCCCAGCTGGACTGCTCCATCCCCTCCCATCCCTGGTCGCACATCGTCTCACATCGCAGTGGACTTCGTAACTGGTCTTCCCCCCTCCCATGGTAAAACAGTTATTTTGACCATTGTAGACCGCTTCTCCAAGGCTGTGCATTTGGTGGCTCTCCCCAAACTCCCCTCGGCCTTGGAGATGGCCAACCTCCTGACTGACCATGTGATCCGCCTCTACGAGATACCAATGGACATCGTGTCTGACCGTGGGCCGCAGTTCACCTCACAGGTTTGGAGAGCCTTCTGCCGCACCCTGGGAACGATGGTGAGCCTTTCCTCTGGTAATCACCCCCACAGCAACAGGCAGGTAGAGCGCGCCAACCAGTCCTTGGCGGCCACCCTGCGATGTGTAGCGGCCGAACACCCTTCTTTCTGGAACATGCACCTGACCTGGGTGGAGTACGCTATGATCTCGGCTGTTTCCATGGGATACCCCCCCCCCGCCTCCTATGGCCGAGAGAGAGGTTCATGCTCGCCACTGCCGACGCATTTGGAGATCCACGCACGCCGCCCTCACCGGCTCTGCCGAGCGCAACCACACTACAGCAGACAGACGATGGGTGCCTGCCCCTAAGTACACCGTGGGGCAGCAGGTTTGGTTGGCGGCCAGCCAGGTTCCCTTGAAGACAACATCCAGGAAGTTGTCTCCTCGCTTCCTGGAGCCTTTCCCTGTCTCCAGGGTCATCAATGACGCATCGGTTCGGCTCAAGCTACCACCTACTCTATGGGTGAACCCGACCTTTCTATGTGTCCCATATTAAGCCTCTCTCGGCTCTTGGTCAGTCCTCTCTGCCCCCCCACCCCCCAAAGCCGCCTCCTCCTCCCTGGATTATCAATGGCCACCCTGCCCATATGGTCCACCGGATCATGGATGTTCGCCATCGGGGCCGGGGGCTCCAGTATCTGATGGACTGGGAGGGCTATGGCCTGGAGGAACGTTCCTGGGTCCGTTCGTCCTGGATCCTGGACAAAAAGATGCTCCAGTCCTATCTTTGTGTCCATCCCAATAAACCGTATGGACCGCCAGGAAGCGCTCCTAGAAGGGGGGGCCCTGTCATGGGCAGTGAGAGCGCGCCCCCTCCTTCCCGTTCATCTCTCCCTGGCTCATCAGAACACCTGAGGGAGAAGACACACCTGTGCCCTCTCATCAGCCAGCGTACTTAAGAAAGCATCCTTCGGTGTTTCAACGATGGCTCATCTGGGTATACTGCCACAAAGACAGCAAGTCATTAAAACACTGGGTAAAGAAATTATTAACCTGTGTGCTTTATTCCCTAATTCAGGTTGCTGCCATTGTGCGGGTGTGTCTCTGGGACTGCGTGCGCTCTCCTGCCACACCATCCCTGCCTACAGTAACCTCCACCTGCTCAGGCACCACCAGCTCATTCCCTCCCCTGCTGGTTCGTCTATTCCCCGCTGGACTCCTGATGGTGCTCCCTCGGACCCCACGTAAGTGGTAATTTGGCTCGCCCATTATCCCTTACTCCATTCCTCCCCCTACAGTTCTTGTCTTCTCTCCACAGGCTCCTTCCTCTGGCGAGTGACTGTTCTGTATCTGTGTGGAGTTTTGCAATTTAATAAACATTTTCAAATGTGTACTGTTGTGTGGTTGTCCTTCTGTTGCTGCACCTTGCATGTGGGCTGAATTATCCAATCAGTCATGACAACTTTTTTAAGTTGACACAACTTTTTTTTTTTACAGTGTAGACTGGTAACCAGTCTATCCTTAATAACTCTTTATTGTCATTGCACAGTTGTACATTGCACAATAGTACAACAAAATTAGAGTACTGTCCCACTTTGTAGCAAAAAAGAAACATACAAAAATCACAAAAATTACCAAATAAAAATATAAAAAAAACATATGCAGAATAAAAGATATATAAAATATACATATGTGCAAAAGTAAAAGCAACCAGTCATATCAGTCCGATGTTTGCATTGATTAGGGCTATTGCACTGTTGTAAAAGCTGTCCCTGAGTCTGTTTGTCCGTGACCTCAGCACCCTGAATCTCCTGCCAAAGGGCAGCAGCTGAAACACCCGGTGTCCTGGGTGTGTATGGTCTCTCAAGATGCTGCATGCCCTCTTGAGACAGCTGGTGCTGTTGAGATCCTTCACGGGGGAGGGAAGGGGGTAACCAATGATTTTTTTGCATGACATTAAAAACGCTTTGTTATGTGCCATGAGCTTGAGAACCACACAAAGATGCAGTATGTCAGCACACTCTCAATTGAGCAATGGTAGAAGACATTCAGCAGCTCCCTCTTCAGGTTGATCCTCCTGAGGATCTTCAAAAAGTGCAGACGCTGTTGGGCCTTCTTCACAACCCCCGAAGTGTTAGAGCTCCATTAGAGGTCTGCATCGATGTGCACACCCAGGAACTTGAAGCTGGGTGACTTTTCCACACACTTCCTGTTGATACAAATGGGCTGCAGGTCAGATTTCCTCCTTCTGGAGTCAATGATCAGTTCTTTGTTCTTAGAGCCATGGAAGACCAAGTTGTTGTCCACAGACCACCCCACCAGCCTCTGGACCTCATTCCTGTATGCTGTCTCATCACCAGTGGGGATAAGCCTGACCACGGTCATGTCATCAATGAACTTAATGATGACATTGCCTGGGTGGGTACTGACACAGTCATATGTGTGCAGAGGATTCAGCATACAACCTTGTGCAGAGCCGGTGTTGAGGCTGAGGGCTGTGGAAAGATGGGGGCCCACGCTGACTCTCTGTATGCAGTCAGAGAGATAGTCTCTGATCCAGCAGCAGGTGGTAAAAGGAAGTCCAATGTCCAGTAGTTTTACTGTCAGTCTGTCCGGGAGAATTGTGTTAAAAAGCAGCACTAAAGCTGAGAAAGAGCAGCCTGGCAAAATGCCCCTGCTGTTCCAGGTGGGAGATGATAGTGTACAGCACTGTGATGATGGCGTCCTCTGCTGATCTGTTAGCTCTATATGCACACTAAAGTGGGCCAAATGTGGGTTGGAGGTAGGACATAATGTGGAGCTGGACCAGTTTCTCGAAACACTTCATTATAATAGGTGTCAGAGCGATTGGTCGGTAGTCGCTGAGGGTGCTGATGGTGGTGTTTTTGGGCAGTGGGACAATTGTGGACATCTTCACGCATGGTAGGATGAAAGACTGGGCCAGCGATGCATTGAAAATCTCAATTAAGAAAAGCTTCATAAAGCTTTTCTGCAGATGGAAGCATGAAGTGCTCTAAAATTTCTTGGTAGGCAGCAGTGCTGACTTTGGATTGATAAAATGCAGTGGACCAACACCAGCATATGACATGATCCCATGAATCATCACAGATTGTGGATACTTCACAGTTAACTTTAAGCACTCTTCCTCCAAATTCTTGGGGACTTTGGACCACTGAGCAACAGTCCAGCTCTTTTTCTCTTTAGCCATCAGACCCTGGTTCAGGAGTGGCTTAGTATTATGAAAATGACAGTTGTAGCCCCTTTCTTGAAGACTTAGTCCACTTCTTGTGAAGCTCCCCTGAGTTCTTCAATGGATTTTTCTTGGCAATCCCTTCAAGGCTGCAGCCATCTCTGGTGCATGTGCACCTTTTTCTTTCACAGTTTCACCACACTATTATTATTACTATTATCATTATAATTATAGAGTTCTGTATGTTTACACAGTAACACTTTTATATTTTTAGAGGACACTCTGCTGCTTTCATACAGTGAATCCTTCTTGGAATCAGTGAGGCCCACACAGCCAGAGCTGAACAGGGTTACCCTGGAGAAAGTAAACAGCAGCCAAGCAGCTCTTCACATCTTTGTTACTCCCTGGACTTCATTCACACTCAACAATCACAAAAAAAGGACAAACTACTGACAGATTCTGGATCTCACAGTGCAGCAATATAAAGTAATATTTAATAAAAATGTGTTATAGAAACATAGTAATCTGCAATTTGCCATCTTTTTCTTTGTACTGTCCATTTTCTACCACTAGTGCAAAAACAATCTAAGTAGAAATGACTTTCATTACCTGCAGCTCTTCCAGGGTGGATACTGGGCATTTAGCAGCCTGCTAACGGGCACAATCCTTCCAGCATGGTCTGTGCCCAAGGTTTCGTCCTGGTGTAACTTGCCCAAACCATGTCATCTGACTCCCTTAGGTGAGCAGCAGCTCAAGTCTGATGCCCGTCTGGAGGACTGAGTTCTTACCTCTAAAGTTTGAGATCCAGCCTCTTCTGGTAAAAGGCAATTTTGATCCCCAATCACAATGTTTAGAATTGACAGTTTGGGAAGGTAGGAACTTTCAGTGGTCTCCAACCATGTCCCATGGAGGGCCAAGACCCTCACCTAGTCTCTTCAGCAGCTGTTTTCATTTATCAGCAATCAGTGGGAAGAAATTCAGTAAAATCACCTGTTGATGACACTGGCTGGCGATAAAACCTGCAGGTTCTTGGCCCTCCATGTCACATGGTTGGCCAAGGATCAAGGCCAAGGACACCTCTGACCAAGGAACATAACCAGTGCTGTTTAGCAGTACTGGTTCTTATCTCAGCTCCTTTCCACTTGGCTGCAACATTTTCAAATGTAAGTCGGATTTTATTGCTTAATCAATCAAAGTGGACTACCTGCAAAAAAAGAGGGATCCAATCCTGAGATGACCTTCTTCGACAATATCTATTTTTTGCACCTGAACAGCAGGGGTGTAAAAGTACATGTACTCATACAGAAACCATTTTGATACATTTCTCTGGGTACCATACAAACATGTACAGTATATAAGAGGTTTTTTTGCAGCTGGAACAAAAATCTGAATGCTATATTGTAGTCTTACTGAAACAGATCTGTTAGGAAATGATTTTTTGCCAACTCTATGGTATACTTTAGTTCTTTGTCAAGGTAACACTATGTCTGTGTTAAGAAACAGAGATACCACATAGCTGTAATGAGGAAGAGGGCACTGCAGAAAGAAGCAGATAAAGCTGTCAGAATCAGAAATCCAAGTGTAAATCTTACCCAAGGCATCTGTGAGCTCACCTTATTTACACTCTTTGCAGCTCGTATAAGTATGAGCCTATGCTTCTTCTTGAAAGGGCTCTTTAATTCACGACATTCATCATAGTTTTCCAAGTCGAGCCTCTCCAAGCAGTTTTGCAGGTCCTGCAACAAAAATAACTTGTATGTTTTCTACAAATACATTCACACCTCATAGAGCTGGCATCATTTAGCTGTTTAGACAGACGACAGGAACTGACCAACAATTTTGTGATGGTATTATCTATATTAGGACAGTTAACTGTAATTTTATAAAAGTAAAATAATATTGTTAAAATAAACTTGCAGTACTTGACAAAATACAACAGAACAGTGTTAAAAAGATGTGTTATAAACCTCACATATAAATTTCCACACATAAGACCGTGATTGTGTCGGTCGTCTACATCTAATAACACCAGCAGGGGTGGGGGAAATAATACTTTTTTAAATGCATTGCAATAAGGATGAGGACAATTCTGAATCGATGCACAGCTGTCAAGAATTTGATTCTTAAATATTAATTAATAATCTAATTAATTTTGACAGAATGAAAAATGTGGAACTCAGAAATGCAGAACTGTTGCAGATGGACAGTTTATAGTGCAACACAAAACAGAGATGAGTGATGGCAGAGTGGGACACACTGCATGGAAACTCTGCCAAACTGAACCAAAATAGCCTGGAAATGTGAAACCACGCTGCACACCTCCAACCGGAGGATGGAAAAAAGTCAGCCACGACCACCACTACCCAAAAGAGGACCACTGATCAAGTGACACTCCACCCAAACCTAGCGAGGGTACCCGAATGCCACTGTCGCCAGAGCCACAGCACAATGAACCATCACGGAGACACACCACAGGCAAAGCAGTATGAAGACCATCAGTAGGATTCCTTCCAATTTTCATCAGAAGTCTAATATTTATATAGAAATTCTGCATTACAGTCTTAAATCACTGTGGGGGGGACACATCCCCATCAACCTGGAAAAAAGCGAAACAATCATCATTTAACATAACTGTAGCATAACAATCCAGCCTTCACCCACCTGGACTCAAAGAACACCTCTGTACGAATGCTGTTCTTGAACTTCAGTTCATCATTCAACAAAATCATCCCCAGCACCTAATACAAAAACTCAGACAATTGGGACTCAAAACCTCTCTCTGGAACTGGGTGCTGGACTTTCTCACAGGGAGGCCACAGAACATGCGGGTTGGCAGCTAACACTTCCAAGACCATCACACTGGGCACAGGGGCCCCACAAAGGTGTGTGCTCATCCCGCTGCTCTTCAGCCTGCTGACCCATGACTGCGTACCAGCCTACAGCACCAACCACATCCTTAAGTTTGGGAATGACATGACGGTGGTGGGCCTCATCACCAACAATGAGGAGGTCCACTACAGAAATGAGGTGAGCCAACTGGTCCAGTGGTGTAAAGACAATAATCTCTTCCTAAACGCGGGAAAAACCAAGGAGATTGTGGTCAACTTCAGAAGGGGATAGACACAGCATCCCCCTCTGATCTTCGATGGAGCAGCTGTGGAGAGGGTGAGCAGCACCAAGTTCCTGGGGGTGCACATCTCTGAGGACCTCTCCTAGTCCAACAACACTACATCACTGGCCAAGAAAGCTTAAACTCGCCTCCATTTCCTCCACAAACTGAGGAGAGAATGAGTCCCGCCTCCCATCATGTGCTCATTCTATCGGGGCACCATTGACAGCAGCCTCACCAGCTGCATCACAGCGTGGCATGCTGGAAGACACTACAACGCACAGTGAAAGCTGCCAGCAAGATCACTGATGCCCCTCTGCCCCGCCTCTCAGACATCTACCCCATCTGTCTCACCCGCAGAGCCATCAACATTGCAGGCGACACCTTCCACCCCTCACACACCCTCTTCAGCCCCCTGCCCTCGGGGAAAAGGTACTGGAGCCTCTGGGCCCTCTCCACAAGACTGCTAAACAGCTTTGTTCACCAGGCCATCAGGACCCTGAACTCCGTCCACCCCCCCCCCCCCCACCCTTGGAGTGTAACAAACTCACCCACACGATAACTACCTTAGCTGTTGGCACAGAAAGACTGGCACACCAACTGTAATACATCTGCTGCTGTATGTCTCTTTACCTTACTGCAACCATTTGCACAAATGCCAAACCTGCTGCTGTCTGTTACTGCAATACTGATCATGTGCAGTCCAATCTGTCACTGTCTGCAGCTACACTACTGCATCAAACTTGCAACTACGAGAATTACAGCTCTACCTTTTCTGTATATAGGATTGCTGGGTTTCATCATTTACCTTTATTTGCACTATGGGATGTCTGGGTTTTATCTTTTACCGTTATTTGCACTATGGGTAGCATTACTGTAGATGGACTGCTGTTGTTGTTTTTCCAGCCTTATTTCTTTTTTTAATATTGCGCACACCACTGAAGAGAGAGAAACGGTATTTCAATTCTCCTGTATGTACTGTATAGTAGTACTGACAAATAAAATCTTTGAATTGAATCTCTTTGAATAACTGAAAAACAGTCGGCTGCCAGAGGTACAGTGGATATAAAAGGTTTACACATCCCTGTTCAAATGCCTGGTTTTTGTGATGTAAAAAAAAAGAGACATAAATCATTTCAAAACTTTTTCCACCATTAACGTGACCTATAACCTGTACAACCCATCTGAAAAACAAACTGAAATCTTTTAAGGGGAAAAATAAAAAACTTACAGTAACCTGGGTGCATAAATATGCACACCCTGTCATAACTTGGGATGTGGCTGTGTTCAGAATAAACCAATCACATTCAAACTCATGTTAAATGGGAGTCAGCACACACCTGTCACCATTTAAAGTTCCTCTGATTAACCCCAAATAAAGTTCAGCTGTTCGAGTAGGCTTTTCCTGACATTTTTGTAGTCATAACTTACAGCACAAGCCATGGTTTTTATGGTCGTTTTGACTCCTTTGATTTCAGCACAGAAACCCAAGATTTGAAACAGAAACTCAAAGACAATCAGCACTTTAATATTGAGGTGCAGGATATTAAAAGGGAGTTCTGCGCTGTAAAAGTGAACAAAAGTCAGGGCCCTGATAATATATGTGGGCGCTTGGTAAAGTCCTGCGCACATGAACTGAGTCCTATATTTCATTGCATTTTCAATAAGTCCTTACAGACACAACATGTGCCTAAGATCTGGAAAGAAGCCGTGGTTGTTCCTGTTCCAAAATCCAGCTGTCCTAAAACAGTAAACGACTTTAGACCAGTTGCTTTGACTTCAATTTTAATGAAAATTTTTGAAAAACTGGTCAGATGTGAGGTCCTAAAGCAGACTGAGCATGCATTGGATCCTCTGCAGTTTGCCTATAGGCCTCACAGAGGAGTGGAGGATGCCACTGTCACTCTGCTTAACATGCTTTTTAAACATCTGGATTTTAATGGGACACACGCCAGGCTTTTATTTGTGGACTTTTCCTCCGCCTTTGATAAATAGATAGATAGATAGATAGATAGATCGATAGATACTTTATTTCGAACAAAAAAGTATAACAAAAACAAAACAAATGACAAATGCAATAAAGTAACAGTATACAATCAGCTTTGTACAATCAGCTGGATTGTATTAAACAGCCTTTAATACAATCCATCCTCATATTTTAGTTGAAAGGCTCCTGCAACAATTTGATTTGAGCAATAATCTGGTGGGTTGGATTCTGGATTTCTTAACCAACAAGACGCAGAGAGTAAGGGTCAATGGTACACTGTCTGACCTAAAGTGCTCTTCTACTGGCTCTCCTCAGGGGTGTGTGTTGTCACCACTACTCTTCATCCTGTACACAAACATGTGTCGGAGCAGATATGACAACAGACACATTATAAAGTATGCTGATGACTCAGTTATTGTCAGTCTCCTCCAGGATGGTGAGAGTGGCCACGGTCCAGTAGTTGATGATTTTGTTCACTGGTGTGAGGATTCCTACCTGCAGCTGAATACGACAAAAACTAAAGACATGATTATTGACTTTAGGAGGAAAACTCCCAGGCACAAAGTCACCGTACTAAAAGGCCAGACCACCGAATGTGTACAGTCCTACAAATATCTTGGGAGGATTATTGATAGTAATTTAAACTTTGAAGAGAACTATGAAAGGGTGAGCAAAAAGGGTCAGCAACATTTGCATTGCTTGAGGAAACTTGCACGCTTCCAAACTGACCGAACCATAATGACAATGTTTTATCGGGCTTTTATTGAATCTGTTTTATCCTTTTCTTTAGTGTCATGGTTTGGTCAGATAAAACTGAAACAGAGGAAATCCTTGGATCAGGTAGTTAGATGGTCCAGTCGTTTGCTTGGTGAGTCACAGCTGAGCCTGATATCCCTGTACACCAGACAAGTACAGAGGATGGCTACCTCCATTTTAAATGATGACTCCCACCCTTTGCACTGCAACTTTCAGCTTCTTCCCTCAAGACGGAGGTTTGCTGTCCCAAAAAGTAAAACCCAGCACTACAAAAACAGCTTTGCTCCTGCTGCTGTCAAAGAGTTGAACAAGTTGTAACAACATATTGCACATAATTTAGGTACCTATTTATTAACTCCATTTTATATTTACTTATTTTTGTAGGATGTTATTTGGGTTCTAAATATTTTATTGGGTTTTAGACCTTTGAGTTTTTAACCTCTTCGACTAGTTTTTAACTTTTTAAGATGACCCTTCTCTCTTACCTCTGGTTTTTCTCTCATCTCTTTGTCTTTATACCCTGATTGATGGAGCCTTGAGTATTTTTACCATGTTTATAGTCAGCTTCATGTGTGCCTGTGTTTGTGTCTATGTTGAATGTAATTGTGGCTTGTAAATATGGATGTCACCAGACTGCAAAACAAATTTACCTACGGGTACAAATAAAGTAACCTGAACCTGATGGTCCGCAGAGAGCTTCAAAAGCATCAGAGGGATCTCATTGTTCAAAGGTATCAGTCAGGAAAAGGGTACAAAAGAATTTCCAAGACATTAAATATATCATGGAACACAGTGAAGACAGTCATTATCAAGTGGAGAAAATATGGCACAACAGTGACATTATCAAGAAGTGGACGTCTCTCCAAAATTGATGAAAAGATGAGAAGAAAACTGGTCAGGGAGGCTCCCAACAGTCTGACAGCAACGTTGAAGGAGATGCAGGAATTTCTGGCAAGTACTGGCTGTTTAGTACATGTGACAACAATCTCCCATCTTCTTCGTATGTCTGCGCTATGGGGTAGGGTGGCAAGACGGAAGCCTTATCTTACGAAGAAAAACATCCAAGCACAGCTACATTTTGCAACAACACATTTGAAATCTTCCAAATGCATGTGGGAAAATGTGTTATGGTCCGACGAAACCAAGGTTGAACTTTTTGGCCACAATTCCAAAAGATATATTTGGCACAGACACAACACTGCTCATCACCAAAAGAACACCATACCTACAGTGAAGCATAGTGGTGGCAGCATCATGCTTTGGGGCTGTTTTTCTTCAGCTGGAACTGGGGCCTTAGTCAAGGTGGAGGGAATTATGAACAGTTCCAAATATCAGTCAGTGTTGGCACAAAGCCTTCAGGCTTCTGCTAGAAAGCTGAAGATGAAAAGGAACTTCATCTTTCAGCACGACAATGACCCAAAGCAGACATCAAAATCAACAAAAGAATGGCTTCACCAGAAGAAGACTAAGGTTTTGCAATGACCCAGCCAGAGTCCAGACCTGAATCTGATCGAACATCTGTGGGGTGATCTAAAGAGGGCTGTGCACAGGAGATGCCCTCGCAGTCTGACAGATTTGGAATGTTTTTGCAAAGAAGAGTGGGCAATTATTGCCACATCAAGATGTGCCATGCTGATAGACTCCTACCCAAAAAGACTGAGTGCTGTAATAAAAGTCAAAGGTGCTGCAACAAAGTATTAGTTCAAGGGTGTGCATATTTATGCAACCAGATTAATGGAAGTTTTTTTACTTTTTATTTGTCTCCTTAAAATATTTCAGTTTGTTTTTCAATTGGGTTGTACAGGTTATAGGTCACATTAATGGTGGAAAAAGTTTTGAAATGATTTATCTTGTTTTCATTTTTTTACATCACAAAAACCTGGCATTTGAACAGGGGTGTGTAGACTTTTTATATCCACTGTACCCCTCAGCCTCTTTGTTGCTGAGATGCTGTTTATATGGCATTTTGATCTTGACCTTTGACCTTGCGATCCCAAAAGCATAGTGATAGTTCAGGGTCACCGTGATAGTTCAATTGACATTCCTTTCACAATGATAACATTGATCTTTGACCTTTTGTCCCCAAACTCATAGTCAGATATCAGTGTCTAAGCCAGGGATGCTCAATACGTCGATCGCGATCGACTGGTGGATCACAAAGACACTGCGGGTAGATCGCGTGACATTAATTCTTTTTTTTTTTTTTAAGTTTTTAATTCTATCTCCTATCCTCCCATCTGTCCTCTTATTGGCATTTACCATTTGATTGATGTACACTGCAGTCAATCAGGAGAGGTCCTGTCCTCTATGTGTCATAGGTCACCCTGCACGCGCAGTCAAACACGCTAGCTAGCTACTGCTAAACTCCAGCAAACTGTGTCCGTGTTAGCGCTTCCAATTTCTATCAACTAAAGAAGGTATATTAAAAATGAGTGGGGGAGCTGAACCCAGTAAGAAGACAAAAACTTACCACTTCCATGTGGAATGGGAGGAAGATTTTTTTTTCACAATGTCATTTTCGAAGTGTATTTGTCTGATCTGTCAATCTATCGTTGCATTTCCAAAGAAGGGAAATGTGGAGAGGCACTTTCGAACAGTTCATAAAAAAACTACGACACTGACTTCCCTCCGAAAAGTGAGCTGAGAAAAGAAAGGTGAAGGAACTGAAATCTCAGTTAAACAGACAGCAGTCATTTTTCACACAGCTGAATTCAAAGGCAAAGGCAGCCACTGAAGCATCATTCCGGGTGAGTCATTGCATTATTAAGCATAAGAAGTCCTTTCAAGATGGAGAGATGATAAAAGAGGCCTTCTTTGGGGCAGCGGAGTCATTGTTTCGGGATTTTAAAAACAAACCAGAAATATTATCTTCAATCAAAGCTCTTCAGCTATCAAGAAGTACAGCTACACGGCGCTGTGAAGTAATGGCCTATGATTTGACACAGCAGCTTTGGAAGGACATCGCAGAACGTGAGTGTTTCTCACTGCAATTCATCTGAACTTGGTTGTAGTGGAGGATGAGATTTTGACACTACAGGCTGACATTAACTTACTCACAGACGAAAAGTATCCAAACATGAGGAAATATGCTCCCTTCTTGACTGCATTATTTGGCTCTATTTATTTGTGCGAATCAGCCTTTTCCCACATGAAGATTATTAAGTCCAAATACCGTTCCACCATGACTGATGATCATTTGGAAGCCTGCTTGAGACAAGCTACCAGTAGCTACTGTCCGGACTATACAACCCTGGCTGACTTCATCCAGTGCAAGTCATCAGAGTAAGATAATGATCGTAAATGTATTGAATTGTATTGTGCCATAAGGGTTTACGCAGCTATATAATGTACGGTGTACATTGTAAACTAACATATATTGTAATATTTGGCATTTTTTAAATGTAGGTAGATCATTTTGACCTATCCATCCATCCATCCATCTTCTACCGCTTTTCCGGAGGTCCGGGTCGCGGAGGCAGCAGTTCAAGCAGAGAAGCCCAGACTTCCCTCTCCCCAGCCACCTGCTCCAGCTCTTCAGAGGGGATACCAAGGCGTTCCCAGACTAGCTGGGAGACATAGTCTCTCCACCGAGTCCTGGGTCTGCCCCGGGGTCTCCTCCCAGTGGGACGTGCCTGAAACACCTCAAGTGGGAGGCGTCCAGGAGGCATCCTAATCAGATGCCCATACCACCTCAACTGACTCCTTTCAATGTGGAGGAGCAGCGGTTCTACTCTGAGCCTCTCCCGGATGACTGAGCTCCTCACCCTATCTCTGAGGGTGAGTCCAGCAATCCTACGGAGAAAGCTCATTTCAGCCGCTTGTATCCGCGATCTCGTTCTTTCGGTCATTACCCAAAGCTCGTGACCATAGGTGAGAGTAGGAACGTAGATTGACTGGTAAATCGACAGCTTTGCCTTAGAACTAAGCTCCCTCTTCACCACAACAGACCGGTACAACGTCCGCATCACTGCAGATGCTGCTCCAATCCGTCTGTCGATCTCTCGCTCCATTTTCCCCTCACTCGTGAACAAGACCCCAAGATACTTAAACTCCTCCACTTGGGGCAGGAGCCTGTCCCCAACCCGGAGAGGACAATCCACCTTTTTCCGGCTGAGGACCATGGACTCGGACTTGGAGGTGCTGATTCTCATCCCAGCCGCTTCACACTCAGCGGCAAACCGTCCCAGCAAGAGCTGTAGGTCATTGCTGGATGAAGCCAACAGGACAACATCATCTGCAAACAACAGAGATGAGATCCTGTGGTCACCAAGCATGACACCCTCCATTCCCTGGCTGCGCCTAGAAATCCTGTCCATAAAAATTATGAACAGGACCGGTGACAAAGGGCAGCCCTGGCGGAGTCCAACTCTCACTGGGAATGACTCCGACCGAGTGTTGGCAATGCGAACTAAACTCTCACAATGGTCGTACAGAGACCGAATAGCTCGTAACAACAAGCCCGATACCCCATACTCCCGAAGCACCCCCCACAAAAATCCACGAGGGACGCGGTCAAATGCCTTCTCCAAGTCCACAAAACACATGTAAACTGGTTGGGCAAACTCCCACGAACCCTCAAGAATTCTCGAGAGGGTAAAGAGCTGGTCCGATGTGCCACGGCCAGGACGAAAACCACATTGCTCCTCCTGAATCCGAGGTTCGACCAACGGCCGGACTCTCCTCTCCAGTACCTTGGCATAGACCTTCCCAGGGAGGCTGAGGAGTGTGATCCCTCTAAAGTTGATTTGATGTGATTTAGAGGGATCACATTTTGACCTAGTCATTTTAAAAGGAGCTCACAAGCCAAACAAGTGTGGGCACCTCTGATCTAAGCCATCCAAGATTTGTCTTCATAAGATGAGATAAGATGATATCAATTTGAAAAGGCTACATCATTTTTTTTTTTGTAGTTATCGCATTTACAAGCTTTAGGAACAAGAGCACATTGAGGCTGTTATGATTTGCCGGACGTGGGGACTCCAGCCTGAATGGGTGTGAGATTGCAGCGAAGAATGAATCTCCACTGCGATCCTAAATAGTGCAAAGCCTAATGACCAACAGGTGAGGAGAGAAACGTCATTACAGGATTGCAATCAGTTGTGCCAGCCCGCGAGCCGGTTTGACAGCCGGAAGTCTGTCCGCGGTGCTGTCACAGTAAAAGCACCAGGAAATAATACTACAAATACTAACCAGGACTACAAATACAAAGAAAAAGGGAAAATACTGAGTGACTCTGGGCTCGCATCACCACAGTGCCCCCACCCCCCCTTCCCGTTCAAGGGACGCATTCCAGGCATCCCACATCCAGGCATTTGACATCCAGGAAAAAAAAAGCACCCCCCCCCCCCCACCAGCCAGAAAAACTATTAGCTCAACCACGGGAGGAGGGGAGGGGGAATACAGGCCAGGAGGGCATGACACAAAAAATGGAAAATACTCAGAAAAGCTAAACAGCAAAAAACTGAAAAAACTTCAAGAAATGCCTCAAGGGGTACAAATTACCAAAATAACACAATTACTTGATTACCAAAGGGAACAAGTTGACTGCACCACTTCAAGGTCAAAAGAGACGCACTTAAACACTCAGAATGAAGGACAAAGAAAAAACTCAAGAATATCATCTAAATATATTTCCTGTTCTTCTTCCCCTTCTAACAGAAATGCCAACGGCAATAATCAAAAAAGTCCAAACACAAAAATATGCCTAGCCCAACACTATAAATACAGATGGCTAACTACAATACCACGAATGCAAAATGAGGCCTCCTCCTTTTTTCTTTTTTTCTTTATAGAAATGCCAAAAAGCAAAGTATTCTTAGACTGCAAATACAAAAATACAACCACAAGTAACCCTGCTACCAGGAAAACTGAAAAAATATACCTTAAACTCAGAGGCATCTATACAAAAAATTTATCAATAAGCAAGAAAAACACAGTGAATGAACTACAAGGAATACTGGCATGTAAGGCAGAAAGGCAGTGCAGGTGGCCTACCAGCATCCTCACTCCAAATAAAGGGAAAACGTTCAGGCGGCCGACCAAAATCCCAGCTCCGGTAATTAAGTCTCTCGGGTGGTCAGCCAGCGTCTTTAAGCCACCAGGACCGGAGGAGCGAATCTGGAGGCGGCTTTCCCACCGGCAGGAAGCCGGGCCAGATGGAAGGGACCCCAATGGCATCTGGTGCAGGAGACAAGGGGGAGGAGGGGGGGACCACAATGGTGTGGGGCAGTGGGGATTCAGCAGCTCCCACCACAGCCTCTGACAGGAGCCCTAAAACCCCCGCAGTGGACCCCAGCAGGGACAACGCTGCACCCTTGGTGGACTTCGACTGAGCCAGTGCTGCACCCACGGTGGACTCTGACTGAGCCAGCGCTGCACCTGGGATGACCTCATGAGACCACCCTGGACCCATGGAAACGGCGGGTGGTGCTGGATTATCTCCGGTGACCCTGGAAGAAGGCTCCGAAACAGAGGAAAACACAGGGTCAGGATCACCGGCAGCGGCGGAGCCCGACGAGGCGAGCTCGGATGCAGCGACCGGCTGCACCCGTCTCTTTTCACCAAGAGACAGGCAAGAGTGCTTTAATACAGAAAATAGGAAGACAAAATCGAGCACTTGCCTGGTCTCAAGCTCCGACGCCGTCCAGGACTCCGACGATCCAGGCTCAATCAGGGGGTCGAGTTCAGGCTCCCACTCGGCTGCAGCGGCCTCTGCAGCCATTATGATGCTCTTGGCAGTCCTAGAACCCCCTGGCACTGTAACCCATGCCGACGGCTCACTAGGTGTGGCGGCAGGAGATTCGTTACTTGCTGGAGCTGGAGGCTGCTCACTGGAGACCCGGGGACACTTCATCGTCGGCTCAGGTTCCAATTGACTGACAGCCCTCCTCCTCTGTCCGTGACGTGGCTGCGGAGCTGGCACCAGGTTCTCCAGGGCCGCAGGTTCCTCCTCCATCCGGTGGTCTAACCCTGGCACCGGCGGACACTCACAGGAAATAGGAGGAGACACAGAGGCAGCAAGTTCAATTTCAGTGGCTGCAGCAGGTGGTGGGGGCTCAGTGGACTGCATGGCCTCAGCCCCACCCGCAGGAATCAGACAAGGTACTTCATCAAATTGAGAGAATGAATGAAAAAGCACTTACCTGTCTCACTGGGATTCGGTGGTTCCTGCTGCAGTGGGCTTGGTTCTTCCCTCTCCCATTGACAAGGTGGTGGCGGACCCCTCGGGGAGACACAAAGGAGCTGCCCCTTCAGGACTGGTGACAGGTCGGACCCGAGAGGGCACCACAGGTCTCGCAGCAGCTGGAGTAGGAGCTATGGAAGAGGGAGGAGCAGCTGAGGCAGTCCGGGGTAGGGGAGCTGGTGGAACAGCTGACAATGAAGACCCGGAGACTGAAGGTGCTGTCACACCTCTCTGCCGTGGCGAGGAAAAAACAGCTGGCTGGGAGACAAAGTCTTTCCGGCAGCCCGTAGCTGGACCCAAATGGGAACCTTGCAGAGAATTAACCCGGTCATTATACTCACTCCCCTTCGGAACGACCGTGTCTGTGAAGGGTGACGACATCTTCTGGCTGGAGGTGAAGCTAAATTCAAATTGGGGAAACGCCGCTGCTGTGCTGAAACTGAGGCCAGCAGCTCGGCGTACTCAGGATAATTATTTAATCCGGGATTTGCCTCCACCAGTCTAACAGCTGCCACCACGCTCCAGAATTTCACTGGGGTAGTAGGCGAAGCGAGCTTCAGCCACACGGCCGCTGATGAGTTCAGCTGCCCACTGCTCATCCTCGCTGGGACCCCCGGCTGCCTTCCTCCTCCGCTGCACTGGAAGACGGCTCTTCAGCAAAGCAGAAACAGGGGCTGGAATTGTAGCAGGAACCTGATTCCGGGGCGAGGAGCGGGAGTGCCTCGCCGTCTGCTCCGTCTTCAGCCTAATGCTGGAACTCTTCACTAGCTCACGATATTTCTACTGAAGCACCACAAGTTCAGCCATCCTCTCACTGCCCTCAGCGTGCTCGGCAAGGCGAGGATGACGTTTAACAGTAGCCTCTGCAAGGTCCAGGTACCATAGTGCGTGCTTGGGAGTTGAATATGGGCGTACGTTGGCCAGGAGGTCATCAATCTCCATCAGAGCCTGGACGAGCTCAAAACCCAGGCTCAGAGGATACCATGTCCTGAAAGGCGCCATAACCTCCCCCTGGACAAGAAGCGCTGGCACCCGGAAAGGGAAAAATTCAGAGCCAAAAAACAAAAAACTCACTGAGGCTGGCACCTCGTTTGGCTGTGATCTACTGTTATGATTTGCCCTTTGCAGGGCAAAGATGACACGCCAAATACCAACAGTGAGTTTTGCTGTTTTATTATAAAGTGCAAAATAATGAGTCTCGAGAGGCAAAACACATAAACTATGACACTCAACCATGAAGGGTCAAAATAACTAAACAAATACAAACAGTCAAAGAGACGCTTACACTTTAAACAGCGAGGGCGAAACCTGATGCTGAGACTGGAGCCAGACGTGGGGACTCCAGCCTGAATGGGTGTGCGATCGCAGTGAAGAATGAATCGCCATTGTGATCCTAAATAGTGCAAAGCCTAATGACCAACAGGTGAGGAGAGAAACGTCATTACAGGATTGCAATCAGTTGTGGCAGCCTGCGAGCCGGTTTGACAGCCGGAAGTCTGTCCGCGGTGCTGTCACAGTAAAAGCACCAGGAAATAATATTACAAATACTAACCAGGACTACAAATACAAAGAAAAAGGGAAAATACTGAGAGACTTGAGCGCGGAGCAGATCCGTGCTCGGATCACCACAGAGGCAAGTATCATTCGTTCATTCAATATTCAATTTAAAATCAAAGTCAAAAAAACAAAAAATTTTTTTTTTTCTATTATCAGTTTATGAACCAGATACTAAAAAACAAATGACAGTCTGTTTTTTTGTACTCTTGATTTTATGCTGAGACCATCCATCCATCCATCTTCTTCCGCTTAATCCTTTTTGGGTCGCGGGGGGGGGGGGGGGAATGGAGCCAATCCCAGCATCTTTGGGCGAGAGGCAGGGTACACCCTGGACAGATCGCCAGTCCATTGCAGGGCCAACACAGAGAGACAGACAACCATTCACTCTCACAGTCATACCTAAGGACAATTTAGAATCCCCAGTTTGATGCCAATTAACCTAACTTGCATGTTTTTTGGCATGTGGGAGGAAACCGGAGAAATCCTGGAGTAAACCCACGCATGGGGAGAACATGCAAACTCCTCACAGATCACTGTTGGTTGGGGGCTGGGATTGAATCCAGGATACCCCAGCCAAGGGTGAGTTGCTGTGCTGCCGCAGTGCTAACCACTCCGCCACCGCGCTGCCCTAATGTTGAGACCAAAACTAGAAAATAAAAAAATGGGCCATGGACAGAAATTGATTTTAATATTTTATTTGGTCTGATTGGCTAGACCCAGTGTCTTGCTAAAAAGTGATGGGCCACCAGAACATGATTGGCTTGCTGCGGGAGCGCACGTTGCTCAGCTAAAGCCGTTTCTTTTTGGATTCTGAGGCTGACGGCTGCTTTTGTCTGGACTGAGCAAAGTGGACGTAACTTTTTGTCCATGCAATTAGTGAAGGTATGTCTGTGAATATTTAATGCTGTGTGGGATTAGTCATAATTTTAGACCCATCAGTTTTGTGTTGGAATAATCAGATATGACATTTTATCCTGTTGCAACTTTTAATGTTTTGCCTCATATGTTAAGAAAAGTGTGCTGAAATTAACAAAATCCATGTACAATGATGTAAAAACCAATAAAGCTTTTTCTTTCCCATGAATACTAGTGTTTATGCATTATTTACCTCCTATAATCATATATTATAAGTAGAATCTATAAAATGTATGCTTCATCTGGCGAAAATTGATTAAGGCTCCCAATTTGGATTGAAACACTTTATCTGCCAAAAAAATTACTTGATTTAGTTGTTCAGGGTTAAATTGTGAAGATAATACTGTGACTTGCTCTGTCACACTTGCAAAATAGTTTCAAAGGGCTGTTATACAATAGAATAGGCTTTATTGTCATTGTACAGTTGTACGGTACAACAAAATTATGGGTGCTCCACTAGGCTACTGCACAATAAAGTATGAGAAAAGAATTTGAATGAAACACAGTTACAGAACACACAATTAAACACACGGCTGAAATAAAAATATAAATAGCCCACAGGTATATATACACAGGTGTAGTAGTGGCTTCACAGGTGGAACTATGTATATAAGAGTGTGGAGTGCAGAACACACAACTGAATAAAATGGCCCAAGAATTATGGAAAAGTACTGTATACACAGGAATGGTGGCGGTTTCACAGATGGGTCAATGCACATGAAAGGGCAGAGTGCAAAGACAGGTGTGTTATTATGATAATTAAAAAGGTCCTCAGTTCTGTGCATGTGAGCGTTCGGAGGGAGGGGGGTGGGGCCTCTGACTGTTTGCAGTCTGGATGGCCCAGGGGAAGAAACTGTTTGTTAGTCTGGAGATGTGGGACCTGATTAATCTGAACCGTTATCCAGAGGGGACAGGGCCACATTAAGGAGGTTGTGGTCCCCTGGGCTAGAGCAATTTTTGGGGCCCTCCCACATACAATTGATGGGAGTATGATATGCAAAATGGCTATGTTTACATGCACGGTAATAAACCATTTATAATTGTATTTCTAGAGTCATCTGATTATTAAAGTAGTCATGTAAAAACAATAATCAGATAAAAGGTAATTATTGTGTTATGAGAAAACACATTAACATGTAGTTTATTGCCCAATAACCTGTTTATTCAGTGCATATAAAAATGTCAAATGCAATTACCATTTTCTCATTATTCCTATTTATTGGATTATTGTGGCCATGTAGCCGGGGTCATTGATGGATCAGCTGGACCTTCAAGGTTCTAAATTACTAAATAAAGAATGGCCACAAAGTTCCAGTTTTATCTTAAACAGCAGAAAAATATTGTGCCATCAGGATTAACAACAGACAAAATATCTTGCATCAACCCACAACTTTAATTCGGTGCTGCTGCACTGACCACAAGCACAAATGAACCATGAAATCTTTAACAACTGTACTGTCAAAGCTTTTTAAAAGCAAAAAGTAACATCAATACTGGAATGAATGAAAACTGTGGCCAAACAACACGGCCCTTAGTGGGGAAAAATGTAAATGTATGCTATATAAGAGCATCGTAACAGCTGAACTAAGCAGGAATTACAGCATGAAACCAGAAAAAACACTGCTTTGCCTTAAACACCATGCACACAATAGCATCTGTTACTGAATATTACACAAAATAAAAATTACCCCCCCCCTGCAGTACTGACTAAAGAACAATTTTAAAAAGATCCTCAAGTTGAAATTAGTCTTGAATGCGCTCTGTTGCATGTTTCCAGTCTCTAAAGCCGGTTTCAAGGTATGACTGACAGTTGCCATCGCTGTATATGCGGCAGGCAAAACAATATATACGTACAGGGACATCTCAAAAAAGTAGAATATCATGAAAAAGTTCAATATTTTTTGTCACTCATTTCAGAAAGTGAAACCCATATGTTACATAGATTCATTACACAGAGTGATATATTTCAAGTGTTTATTTATTTTAATTTTGATGCTTATGGCTTACAGCTCATGAAAACCCCAAATTCAGTTTCTCAAAAAATTAGAATACTACATAAAATTAATTTTTAAAAAATAGTTTTTTAATAGAAATGTTGGCCGACTGAAAAGTATGTGCATGTACACACTCAATACTTGGTCGGGGCATATTTTGGATTAATTACTGTATCAATGGGGCGTGGCATGGAGGTGATCAGCCTGTGGCACTGCTGAGGTGTTATGAAGGCCCAGGTTGCTTTGATAATCACCTTCGGCTCGTCTGCATTGTTGGGTCTGGTGTCTCTCATCTTCCTCTTGACAATCCTCCATAGATTCTCTGTGGGGTTTAGGTCAGGAGAGTTTGCTGGCCAATCAAACACAGTGATGCCATGGTCATTAAACCAGGTTTTGATACTTTTGGCAGTGTAGGGGGGTGCCAAGTCCTGTTGCAAAATGAAATCAGCTTCTCCATAAAGCTTGCCAGCAGAGTGAAGCATGAAGTGCTCTAAAATTTCCTGGTAGACGACTGCGCTGACTTTGGTCTTGATAAAACACAGTGGACAAACACCAGCTGATGACCTCTGTTCAGATAAAAGTAAAGTTTGCATTTGATTTGGAAATCAAAGTCCCAGAATCTGGAGAAAGAGTGGAGAGGCACAGAATCTAAGCTGCTTAAGGTTTAGTGTGAAGTTTCCACAGTCAGTGATGATTTGAGGAGCCATGTCATCTGCTGGTGTTGGTCCAATGTGTCAATGTGTCCAATATATGGGTTTCACGTTCTGAAATGAGTGACAAAAAATATTAAACTTCTTCATGATATTCCAATTTTTTGAGATGGATCTGTACAGCCAGTGGAAGGAGAATAGACAAGCCATTGTCTTGACACAGACTCACTGTTTGCAAGTTTGCGATCGAAGTGGCACTTTGAGAAAAACCTTTTCTGCTGTTTGTATGAACGTTCAGATGCTCCGAAATCTGCATCCTTATTGTGGCAGCTCTCCGGTCCTTTTGTGGCCCAGTATTCCCGGAGAGCATCAGTGATATTTCCCCAGAGAGCAGGTTCATTGCCGTAGGAATCGTTAACCCTTTCAACAGGTGTTTTGCAACTTTGATGACTGGGGGGCGCTTCTGTGGCCGGTAAAGTGATGCCTTCTGACAGATTATCAAACAGCGGCTCCGCCTCCGCCAGTACATCCGTGTCAGCATTTCCAGTGCTAACAGTTTGACAAACATCTAGCCTCCTTTGCGCCAACAGCGCATACGTTCACACCTAGTCCTCCAGATCTCAATGCACATATCTTCACACATTTCACCCCCCTGGGTGCCTAAGGCACCTACATTTGCATCTCCTGTTTGAGGCGCATACCATTACCTCTCTTGCCACTGTCACGTACACCTCAACAAATAAAAAATTGATTTGCCAAAACAAAAAAATAGCATTTCTTTCGGGGCCCCAAAAGAGGTGGGGCGTCTGGGCTGCTGCCCCGGTAAGCCCTCTGGATAATCTGGCCCAGAAAGGGGAGCAGGTCAAACAGGTGGTGGTCGGGATGTGAGGGGCCTCCTGTGATGGTCTTGATCTTTCTGAGACAGAAGGATCTGGAGATGTCTTCCATCGAGAGCAGCGGGCCGCTGATGATTTTTTGCGCAGTGTTGATGACCCTCTGCACAGCCTTCCTGTTTTCAGCTGTGGAGCCAGCGTACCACACACCCAGACAAACATGAGAGCACGCTCTTATAGCTCATAAATATTTCACCTGCCAAAAAATTAATTAAAGGGGTTATTGACTGAAAAATGGTGATTTGTAGGTTTTACCTGTTTAAAATGTGTCACTTGGTCACGTAATTAGCCCAAAATTTTCCAGTCAACGATCTGAAAAAAGTACAGTCTTTCTTTCGCTCTTCTCTCAGAGAAATGCCCCAAAACATTTTTTGACTCTTCCAGGTAAGTTTCCTACGTCAAGTCTTGAAAAAGCCCACCCACTGCCATCCTTAAGACCCACCCACTGCTCTATTATTGGCCCGCCTAACTGTCTGTCATGTAGATGGAAGGGGGAGCTAAAGGTAGCCTATTAGTCCGTGAGCTATTAGCCCCCAAGCAAACAATGGAAAGCGCGGCTTATATTGTTATTTTCTTCAGATCTTAGTCACTCTAATGGCCATCCCTGTTACCACCTGGTTCACTCCAGCCCATCTCCGAGTGGTTTCATCATGATTCTACAGCGGATCACCCATACCAGCACACCGGTCACTGCAATGGCCTGGGACCAGAGGCTACTGGCCAGTGTTATGTTGAGAACTCCCCCGGATGCAATTCTCAGCAGGCGGGGGAATTCTCAGCATAACATCGGCATGGGCGATCCGCCACATAATCATGACAAAACCACTGATAGATGGGCCGCAGTGATGTGAGGCACACCGCCAAACTAGATGGTAACAGGGATGGCTATTAGGGTGACTAGCATCTGAAAAAAATAACAATATAAGCCGTGCTTACGATGAGTGTCCTGATAACAGTAATAGCTCATGAGCTAATAAGCTACCTTTAACCTTTAGCTGGCCGTGCGAGCCACGAGCCTCCGGTACAGACAATCTGCCGCGGAATCACAATGAAGCCTCCAGCTCGCTGCAATCAAAATATCCTGGGACCAGATGCTGCTGGCTGGAGGCTGCTGGCTCTCACGCCCAACTCCACCACCGTCCTCTGAGGCGCCGTGTGACTCTGTGCTACTCTCACGGGCAGCATAGTCGCTCCAGCTCACAGCTGGCTATGACAGTAGAGTGGGGTCGCACAGAATGAGGCATTGCCCTTTGAGGTCCCTTGGCTTAGTAGCTCACCTTGGGTCACGGACCAGGTCTTGGTTGCAGCCATCGGGGGAGCCGTCCAGCACGTGGTGCTAGCGATTTGTTGTGGAATCACGGCAAAACTGTTGGGAGATAGGGCAGACCGACGTGAGATACACCATCGACTGTGGATCAGTAAACCAGAGCGCTGGTCATCCAAGGTAGGAGGCTAGAAGCTAGTCAGCTATAATGGCTCACTGATGTAAGAGGGAGGGCGGAGTTGAAAAGGTGAAGGAAGGTTCTTAAAGTGACAGGCTTTAAATCAAAGCGTTTCAAGAAAGCCATGAAAAAAAAAACAAATTATCTTCAATAATTTAAAAAATTACAGAAAATGTGAACAAAATATGTCACAAACATTTCATTAAGACGTGTGAGCTGTTAAAATGTGGAAAAAGTGCACTCAATGACCCCTTTAAGGATCTTAACATGGATTGAAACAAGTTTCATGTTTTAAAAATGATTCCCTTTGTAGGCACAACTATAGAGCAAGGTCAACCTATGTACCTAGTTTGGTGGCTGTAGCATCATTCCCTGTCGAGTTAGCGCAGCGGTCCCCAACCTTTTTTGCACCACGGACCGGTTTAATGTCAGACAATATTTTCAGGTACTGGCCTTTAAGGTGTGGCGGATAAATACAACAAAAGAACATGATACAACGGGCATAAAAACTGTGGTATTTTCTAAATATAATAATAAACGTGAATCCTCTGTGAACTTGTTTGCAACTTTATTAGCAGCGTCCTCTTAACATTGCGACAACAACAACAACATAACATGAGTAACATCCTCTCTGCCCACAACACTCTCTGGTTACTATGGTAATGTTTAAACATGCCTTCAAAATAAGATACACCACAAACACAAATATAAAGTGCATGAAAAAATACAAATTACCACAACGCTGAATCAGTGGCAGCCCTGAGCTTGTTTCTCTGCAACGAGATGGTCCCATCTAGGGGTAATGGGAGACAATGACACCCGAAGTGTGTTGCTTATGTCCAGTCTACTTCGTAGTTTTATTTTGGTTGCTGTCACTGCAGAAAACCCCGCTTCACATAGATAGGATGTGGGAAATGGCAACAGGGTTTTCAGTGCTGTTGTGGCAATCTCAGGGTATTCAGCCATGACTTTAATCCAGAACACCGGCAGAGCTGTTGTCTCGAACATACTTTTAAGACCGCCGTCATTTGTGATCTCCAGCAGTTGATCTTCTTCTTCTACAGACATGTTGGATTCACCTGGTTTGTTGAGAAATGGGTCGCGCATCCATTCTTTGGCAGTTCGTGTATTTTTTGTCGTTGGCAAGTAGCACTCAAACTCTTTTAATAGCAAAGACAGGTGATCATTCACCAGCTGGGAGAATGCAGGCTCGGGCTCAGTCTCTTCCAAAATCCCCGCTAATGTTTGAAACATGTCAAACATGCCTCCATTCACGCGCCGTCCCCACAAATCCAATTTGGCTTTAAATGCAGCTATTTTACTGCCAACTTGAAGGCAGTTGTCATTTTCCCTGAAGTGACAGATTGAGTTCATTGAACAGGCTGAATATGTCGCACAACTAAGCGAGTTTTGCGGCTCATTCCTTGTCACTGAAATGTGCTGCCAGCAGTGACTTTTTCTGAGAGAAATCTCTGCAGCGGCTCTTGTAATGTCTGCCGTCTAGCAATGGCCTTTAATTTTAGCGGTAACGTATTACGTCACCGAGACAAGCGTCTTGACGTGCATCAAGAGTGAGCCATAGACGGATGTAACGGAGAGAATCCGGTAATTTATCAAAATTAAACATCATTCAGACTCAGATAATAAATAAAACGGACGTAATGTAAGTTATTTATTTTTTCTGTGTGGCCCAGAACCAAATGACCCACGGACCGGTACCGGTCCGTGGCCCGGGGGTTGGGGACCATTGAGTTAGGGCACAAACATAGCCAGATCTTCTTCTAGCTATTCTCACATTCTGGTCAGGTCGCTGCAGTAGGCACTGATATATCGGCCATATTCACATAGGTTGAAGATGAATTTTACGCCTGGTCCCCTTCCTGATGCAACTCTGCCCATTTTATCCGGGCTTGGGACTGGCACTGTGTCAGGCTTGCTTGCTACCGGATAACCATGAAAACTGGTACTACCTGTCTCATGGGTCGGGCTGTCGGCGACTCAACCGGCATCCACGCCCTTCCAAGGGTGTGGAGGGTGAAACAGGGCATCCTGGCAGAACTAAAAACAATATCTGTCACAGGTCCGTGGTGGACCACTCCCAGTTACACAGGGTGAGACTAGACATCCTGGCAGATAAACACATCTGTCGCAAGGTCTGTGGTGGACTGTGCCAGTCGGTGCATTGTGACATGCACTATACAAAGAGCAGAGATAAACAAACCTATCATCTGGTCAGTCACTGCAACAGATACTGGAGTCAGTTTGTCTTGGCTTGTCCTTGCCACTGATAATACTTTTATCTGCCAAGAATGTGCTGCTAGTCCAGCAAAAGCTAGCAGTACTCAAATACTTTGCAAGCAGTTTCATGAAATGGTCAATCAGAAAGCAACTCATACCGGCTCAGACGTTGCCCGGGCTTACAAGGTCTGCGCTGATCTGTTCACACTCCGACAGGCAACGAAAAGTAAGCTAAGAGCAGGAAGACAAAAGAAGAGGAAAACAGCAACCTTGTGTGTAGCAGAATGGAATGTACGCACTCTGTTGGACAGAACAACATCACAGCGCCCAGAAAGACAGACCGCGCTTGTGGCCCTGGAAATGAACAGGTACAATTTAGACATACTGTAGCT